>JBBPOJ010000416.1:0-28024 GCA_038091395.1 Leccinum rimulosum
CAATTACAGAAAACTGTCTTCTTTTACTCATCCTGTTATTCCATTGTCAGTACTTGTCACCTCACTTGCACAATTACAGAAAACTGTCTTCTTTTACTCATCCTGTTATTCCATTGTCAGTACTTGTCACCTCACTTGCACAATTACAGAAAACTGTCTTCTTTTACTCATCCTGTTATTCCATTGTCAGTACTTGTAATCACACTTGCATGGTTATAGAAAAGTGTCTTTTTTTGCTCATCCTGTTTTTCCATTGTCAATAATAATATCCACTATCAGAGTGATGGTAATTTGAGAAGACTGTAACAGGATGCCATTCAACGTTGTCATTACCTGATCTCAATCATACTGTATTATCCTGTTGGTAATGCCATATCATTGCTGGTGCACATGCTGGCAGATGAACCAAGGTTATCTTTAATCCCCTGGTTGGTGGCAGAGTGATCATGTCAATATAATGCCGGATGTGTCAGTACCATCAACTGCTGTCATCCCACCTACACAATTACAGAAGACTATCTTTTTATGCCGAACCTGCTGTTCCATTATCACATAAGTATAAGTATCCTTATGACTGCAAGATGATAAAGATCCACCAATTAAGCCACTTAGATTGTAATTGTTTTCTTGCACTGATTACAGCTATAATATCATCTCAAGCAAACATTGTCAGTATCTATCAACTATTGTCATCTCACCTACATGATTACAGAAGATTGTCTCTTTATGGCCCATCCTGCTATTTCATGCAAAAGTTCTCATACTTATCCTGTCTTTCGTTGGCAGGGATTGCCTCCAGCCCGAGATCACAGCTTTAGTCTTAAACATTTCACTCTGGCCTGGAGGTTCTGATGTCTGTTTTCATTAGACACAAGGATGTATCATGTAGTAATTCACTATAGGTACGCATCTTCAGACAGACTCGGAAGACGTCAGGTATAGGTGAGGAATGACTAGGTCTGAGATCGGGATTCTTTGCGCTGCGGGGAAAAATATGACGGGAAAGGACGAGGGGGGTTTGATTACATTGACAGCAATCCACACCTCGAGTTCTTTGGAGAAGCGTACTGGACGAGGTACTGGCATAAACGAAGGAAGTAGGGCAAGCCGCAGCCATTTCAACGTAGTAGAGGCTAACTAAACTTCTGAATACTTGACGAGGGCCGGTAATATTCACTGGTACCAACCATCCTGCAATAGTCTGGGACGCACTTCGATGTATTACAGTATTCTCGATGAAGGGATGGTCCGGGTCACTTGGAGTGGCCACCCATTGCTCTCTGGAGCAGAGTTGATAGCAAGGTGCATGATCAGCTACGTTGAAATGGACGCAGGTTGAATGATCGCTCGTCGCCAGTGGTCATAAAAGAACAACTTACCAAAAGAGATTCTCCGTCATTGCGACCTTCCAGTGATTTCTGGGCGAAAAGATCTTCGAACCATCGCCGAACCCCGTTACCGTCAACGTCAGGTTGGTGAGTACGGTACACACAGCAGAGACTTTTTGATGGGTTCGGATTGCCAAGATTTCGACGTACTGTGGTAGGCCTTAGTAAATATGTTGTAGTATGAGCGACGCAAATGGGTCAGAGACAAGACAGAGACGTACTTCATACTCGGCGGGTGCAGAGTTCCACGAGTCGAGCTGAGAAGAAAGGTCGGACAAAAGAGTAGCCAAGTCGACGTGCTTTGCAGCGAGATCTTCGTTCTTGGCCGAAAGAGAGGCCTGAGACGCCGCCAATGTGTCCAGTTTGGGCGCGACATCATTGATAGACTGTAACCCTTCAAGCACGCCCTCAGCAACCTTGCTCGAGACTGAGTCCACGTTGAACGCTTTGTCGCGGTTGGCAAGACGAGAGTCCAGACGCTCAACAACGAGGTCAGCGACCTGCTCCTTGATCTCGTGCGCGTCAATCGGCGCGATGACGCGACGCACTTCGGAAGTGATCTGAGCAATGATCGTATCTGTCTCCATAGATGACGACGAAGGCAGCAAAGGGATGTGACTCTCCACAATAAGCCCTGCCGTCTCGCGCTTGTCACCAGCGAGATCGATGAGCTGCTCAATATTCGGCTTGACAGCCTGGCGGTGAGCACGTCGTAATCAACCACCTCCGGATGCAAAGCCTTCAGGTGCGGGCTGAGAGCAGTCAAAATCTCCTCGATCAACTCGTTCCTTTCATATTGCTCCGCTAATGGTCGCGTGTCAATCTTGCTCGAGAGTTGGCCAAGAGTGTTGAGGATGACCTGTGGATTGCGATGACTAATCTGGTCGATGATCGGAACGAGTTCCGTATTGTTCGACGCTGAAGGTATCGTCTGAATTTGCTCGATGCGACAGAGGGCCTTGCGGAGTTCCGTTTGCAAGAGTAAAAGGTTTTCAGAATGACCTCTCTGCACATCTCGGATGAGCTCGAGGTCTAGCTCGCCACGCGCATCCATCTGACTGTCATCCATTCCCCTCGCCGCGGACTCTTGGAGTTGCGTTCGGAAGAGGGCAACGACTTCCGTGATCGTGTTCTCTGTGGTAGGACTGATGGATGCTGGAGCAGAACCGCGGGACTCGACGATTTCTGAATGAATCAACCAGAATTTCTCATCCAACAACATCTCAATCTTGTCCTCGAGTGCTTGCGCCTCGGACGCTTCGTGAGGTTGATGGCGGGTATGGAGAGCGACGAGTTGTGCGCGCTGTGCATGGCAGGCAACGACGAACGGCGCTTGACCGCAGGAGTAAAGATATCGGGTGAGTCGAAGCTCTCCCGGTGGAAACCAGGATCTGTGACGAGGCGCGACCGGGACCTGTTTGCAGCAGACATGGCGATGGCTGGCACTGCAAGGTCGTCGAGGGAAGGACACTGCGAGTGTTCGAAAATTTCGCGCGAGCTGAGTCGCGAGCGAACGGTTCGCCGTGTCTTTTCGTCTCCGACGAGGGCTTTGAATACGCCGGCGGGAACAGTGTTGGTCGAAGGAGGATTCTTAAAGTCCAAGGGGATAGGCGCGCGTCTCGGCTTCGTGACAGCCATTGCGGGAAGAGAATCTTCATCGGCCCTTGGTTCTTCGGCACAGTTATCGGGCGAGTCTCTTTCGACCAGCTCCAGCCCTTCGAGTTCTCCGATACGACACATCAAGCCGCTCGGGAAGCCGGAGAAAGTAAGGGGTTACAATGGGCCACCATTACTCGCATGTAAATCTTGGGGCCCCGACTTCCTCGGTGAACTGGGTGCGGTGTGGCGGATGCTGTGATGCGTTTCATTCAAGGGTGGAAACCGGAACGATGCCATGTTTTCTTTGCCGCTGTCGTCGTCTCCATCGGTGGACGCAGTACGCGAACCGCACCGCTGTCTCTTCTCCCTGCCCTGTTGGGCGCGCATTGGCGAGGGTTTGACAGGTGGAAAGGGTGGAACATGAAGGGGACGCGAGGCAGGCGAGACAGGGAAGGGGAGCTGTGGGACACCCGGAGGGAGGCGGAAGGTAAATCCAGCTGGCTTGAATTCCTGCGTTGCCGCATTGAGCGGTTTGCCAAACGAAGACACGCGACTGTAGGCCAACAACGTCAGTGGTGGCGGCGGCGGCGGAGGGATATCGAAAGATCCTCTTGAACTTGATTCTCGTTTAGATCCAAACTCGAACGGCCTTGCATGCGGATTGAGTGCGCTGAGCGGGGGCGGGGCAAGAGGCACAATGCACTGCTCGATGAGAGCGGCGTCAGAACCAGAGCGTGAATGTGATAGCGGGTCGGGCGTAGACAGATGTGAAGAATGATCTCTCGAGTGTGGGAGAGGTGGGAGAGGTCGACGTCCCAGGGTGGAAGTCGAAGATGGGCCAAGGGTAAACTCAACAGAATCCACACCCCAAGGAACGCTGCCCTCTGCTCCGCACCATCTTCACTTGGGTTCGAGACCAGATCGTAGTCGCGGTGAACACGCAAGCCAAATATGTTGACCGGGGGAGCAGGGAAGTTGGGCAAGCGCCTCGGAGTCTCTATCTCTTGTTTCCTCTGGCGAAGCAAACGACGCTGCATTCGTTCCTGGTGTGCATGCTCCTCGTCCGAAGGGTTGGACCATTCACCAATGCTCTCCTAGGTGAGGTCAACATACACGAAGCGCAAGTACTGAAGATCGAACAACCTACCTCGTCGTCCGAGTCAAAGCGAACGTCCTCGGACCCCGTCCACTCGTCAACGGCCTCTTCATCCAAATCATCGATAGTCGGATTGCCTGCCGGACTCCTGATTGGCACCATATCCACCTGCTTTGACACGATGTCATGGATGCCTCCAACAGATCGCAACGAGAGAGTGTGCGACAACTTCGAAACGTGTCTCGAGTGGTGCGTGCTCGGCACTATCGGAGGAACATCATCGGGTTCCGACGGCGGCTGGCTGGGGGCAAGAACGAGACCAAGACTGTCTTCGTTGTTTGGAGACCTCCGTTCGACGTCCGTATCAGGGAGCGGCACGTCCTCTTGTGGCTCCTCCTCTTCTGGAATATCGAGGCCAAACCCGCGGACAAAGTCCGGGTGGCTGCTTCCTCGACTAACGCTAGGCCGAGGAGCAAGGGACTGCATCGAAACGGGTACGCGGCCCTGCGGCGCATGAATCCCGTCGATGGAAGACGATATACGAACTTCGAAGTCCTGCTCGATAGAATCAGAGCCCAGAACAGCGGTTGGACCAAAGGGATTGAAAGTCGCGGTGGGGTTGTAGTAGGATGGAGGTAAGTGCAGGGGGGTGTGCAAACGAGAGACTGTGTCCATGCCTTGCTTGCAATCTAGGGGGCACCTGGGCGCCAGGCGAGGGCGAGAGGTCGAACGTCTGTCGCGGTGAACCCGCCGAGGAATTCGCAGCCGACGCGTTCTGGGACTGCTGGAGCTTGTTCAGTTTGAAATAGAGCAGCGAGGGATCTGCGGGGGAGCATATCTGCGAGGAAACGGACGAGATGAGCACACGCGTGCACGCCAAACCAACGAGGCACTCACCAAAGCAGCACGGACATGCGGTGCGTGCAGTGGAACTACACTCCCCGTACCTCGTTCGACGCCCAACTTCTCCAGCTTTTCTTCAATGACTCGCTGCTTCATCTCGTCCCAAGCGACCTGGCAGGAGAAAACGACTCGAACGAAACGTACAACGAACCGGTAAACATAAGTCGCGTACCTTTCCGGGCAAAAACACGTCGACGGTGTCGGGTATGTGGTACCGCCAGCTGTCCGGTGGATAAGGTTCCGCAGTGGCTGGTTCTTGGGGCATGACCGTGGACTCTTCGCAGTTGGTGGTAGGCATGGGCGTGCGCGCCCAAGGCGGCCGACGAGGTGGTTCACCCTCTGTGCTAGCCATCGTCTCGACGGGCAAGTTGACGACGACCTTCTTCCCCTTTGTTGCAGGTGGTGCCGGTGGGAGCGGGCTATGCTTTCGACCGGGGCCTCCCAAGGCTGCCTTTGGCGGACCTCCGATGCTCATACTAGGAGCGCGGCTGCTTCTGGGAACGAACGGCTGCCCGAGAGGCGGGGGTACAATAGGAAAACCTTGGCCGAGAGGCGTCATGGGAATTGCGGTCAGGGGTGGAAAGGCGGGAAAGTGAGCAATGCTGGAGTGACCCTTGTGGTGCGATGAGCACCGAATCGTCCCAGACTCGTTGTGCGTGAGCAGTCTGCTTTCTTCTTCGTCTCCTTCATCGTCATCCTCTTCCCACTGTTCCTGTTCCGCATTCCAACCCTCTACCTCGTCCTATTCTTCTTCTGCATGCTTCTCGGCCTGGACAACATCTGACATCGCGGCGGATACAGTAGCGGCGAGAGGTGGTAGTGTACTTGCGCTTGCGTTGACCTCTGGTCCGTCATACACCACGCTGGCGGTTCACCCGATGTACCACCTGGAAGCAAGACGCGCGTCAGCTGATCGGGATGGGGAGAAGAAGAACGGTACGGTACGCACAGCGGAGACTTTTTGATGGGTTCGGATTGCCAAGATTTCGACGTACTGTGGTAGGCCTTAGTAAAGATGTTGTAGTATGAGCGACGCAGATGGGACAGAGACAAGACAGAGACGTACTTCATACTCGGCGGGTGCAGAGTTCCACGAGTCGATGAGCACCGAATCGTCCCAGACTCGTCGTGCGTGAGCGGTCTGCTTTCTTCTTCGTCTCCTTCATCGTCATCCTCTTCCCCCTGTTCCGGTTCCGCGCGCGTTCCAATCCTCTATCTCCTCGTCGCATTCTTCTTCCACTTGCTGCTCGGCGTGGACAGCATCTGACATCGCGACGGATCTGGGATACAAAGTTGTCGTCGCGTAGAGAGACCTAAATGCAAAATGAAACGGGTGAGAAGGGTAACCTGGTCGGAATTTCCTCGTCATCGCGTCCGGACTGGACAGGATAGACCTACCCGGTACCGAGACCAAGCAAAACCTTTGGCCGCTCAAGCCTCAAGCGCGCTCATGTTTCAAGTTGGACTCGAAGGTTTGTCCTTGATTTAGACTTGTACAAACAGACGTCAATGGCTTACACTTACTTTCCATAAATGGATTAGAAGCCTCCATTGATCACGTTCGTTATAGGCTATAGAAAGCGAAGCATCCGAGTCTAATGTTCCTTTCCACCGCATTTATAATTACAAAGCCTACTGAAACAAACCTCCAGAACCTTCTACAAGAGGCCCTGGATCTGCATACACTTCCACCTTCGACTTCCGCATTATAGTACGCGTTCGAAAACGCCGTCGGGTTGTTGTTCACATAACTACGTACAAAACGTTAGATTGATGATGGATGTTCATAGCCCGAGATACGATAAATTACAGCTTATGTTCGGAAAGTATGCAGCAGGCGTTCCCTGATCGAAGGGGAAGCGTCAGTGAGGTTCCCAAAAACAAGCCCTATGGCGCGACTCGGAATCAACTCACCCAGGTACTGGTATCGACCATGGACCCAGGGTACTTGACTTCGTTAGGAATGGACGAGCCGACGCGTTCCCAGAAGTATACAGAAATGTAGCTGGAGCTCCGCTCGGATCGCATATCGACTAACACTGTCGATCAAGAGAATAAAAATTGACCGACCACCACCGACGTTGTTGAAGTTGGGTCCGAAACTGTTTGAATAAACCAACTGAACGCCGCATCCGGCATTGTTGGTGGTGTAGTCGTCACAGTCGGTCCCCGTGCTCGTACTAAAGTCGAGAAGGATGTGAAAGAGATCGCGGGGGTGAGGTGTGCAAGTCGGAAACGTAACCTGTTATAGATCGAGATGATGGCATGGTACAACCTGTTAGCGTGATGAGAAAGAAAAGGCATGTCTATTCCCCCCTGCAAAACTTACCCGCAGTCGTGTGCAGGGTTGACTGGTTGCGCGTCTCGTTATTGACGCCCTCGACGATATTGATCTCGCCCTAAGCAGTAACATTAGACGCGCTCCTAAACAACACGCAGTCGCCCTTACCTCATTCGGCCAGTCAGCACCGTGTCAATCTACACGGCAAACAAAACTAGAAGAAACGTATCCCAGATGTGGCGAAGATTAGGTTCCTGTCAATGAATACCTCGATCCAGAGGTTTGAAAACTAACCCTAACGGATTTTTAGCACTGCGTGTTTACAGACCAATCAGGCGACTCACAGATAGCCGGCCATGTGCCACATCCCTCGGGCATATGTCCGATATCGAACCTTAAGTCATTGCTATTTTTACAACGTGAAGAAAAACACACCATCGCACTCACATCGCGACGTGTGTGACATACTGATTCTTGGGGACATCAGCCTGAACGATCTTCGGCAGGCTCCGCTGGAACTGAGAATGGTCGTATCGTCTGCCTTCAGAGTAACAGTGTTCCCACAAACCGAGTACAAGCCATCCACTTCGGCCGTCGATTGGCTGACGTAGTTCCTAATTACCTCGCGCGAGTAGGGTTCGTTGGATAAAGGAGTAGTAAAGGTGGTCGAGACGTTGTTCGAAATTGTGTATCCTTCGTTTGTCAGGGGCGTGAGTCGACCTTTGGGAACGCCGTGGCGCCGAAGATAGGCCACCGCAGGGTTGCCTTGGCATCCTTCTTGATTGAATTCCACCGAAGCGACCTTCTTCAGACGCTTGAGCTGATCGCGCATGTATACGTCTCCACTAACGCAAACATCACGATACGAATTTTTGTCCTTGAAGGTGACCTGAGACTGTATACGGAATACGAGAGAGAGTCATACCGGCCTTGGGAGGAATAGTTTCATTTTCCCATGATAGCCATTCCTTGGACTGAAGTACGCCGACAGCGGCATCATTGTGCAACTGGAAGACATAGTCGGGTTCATCTACCGTCTCGAAGGTGTTCACGTAGTCGTCGAAACGTCCGCGGTAGAGGAAAGATGACACAACCTCGATGATGGGTTGACCGTCGCGGAAAACATGGCCGTTGACTCGAACAACCTTGCCAAGCATCCGTGTTCTTGACGGATGTGATACGAGCGTCTGCAACACATGCGTCGCCTGCCTCCAACGGCCTAGCACCTGGAACCAGACGGAAGCCATTGGGTAGGTGGACAAGTTTTAATAGGTCACCGTTGATCGCATGGGGGGGGGGGGGGGGATATGGACCTCATGATGGCCTAGCCAGGGTGGTGGGTCTGAGCCATTTTAACTGTGCAATAGTACACTGTACTCGAGGGACCTACCCGCCAACCCGTCACAATAGCAAAATCTATCGGGGCTTTGACAGTTTCGGCATGCGCAGTCTTGAATGCCTTGTTCTGGTTCCCGATGCGTTGCAGAAGTTTTCGACATCTTCAGCAGAAATTACGGCTTCTGGACCAATGAACGTCTCGTGGACATCAAGGTCCGGTCTCGACCGGTCTTCCCAAAACCACAATTTCCAGTAGAAGTCTTTGATGCGGACATTGCGCCCCTCGGATACTTCGTGAATAGGTATCGAACCCATGCTCGGGGCATATTTAAACTGGAAAAACAAAGGGACCGATACATCCTGACGATCCTCGAAAAACGTCACATCAATCAAACCGGACGATGCGGTGTAGGCGATCTCGACAGCCTTGAAGTCGGCCTTATGAGGACCACAGGATGGTCCTGCACCATAGACCTTCGCTGAAGTCTGTAATCCGTCCTCGGTATCCACCATAATACGTTGTCCACGGCGCAGAGCAAGGGTTCGACGAAGAGGATTGTCAATGTATATTCGACCTTGAGAAATGGTCTTCGAGGTCAACAAAGCTTTAAGCCAATTTAGATCCGAGCCAGAAATTGCCTCAAGCCACTCTGAGGTTTCAGGAATGGTGTCGCCAATTTTGTAAGTGGTGGAGGTGGAGGATTCTTCACATTTAACCTCGTCAGGGATATCCACCTCCTCAGCCGCGGGAGCGAGGTAGTCAATGGTGGGAACTTTGGAAACATCCCCTCCATACGGGCGTTCCAGAAGTTTTTCTATAAGCTTGGCGGTAACGTTGCCCAAAAGCTCTCGGATAGGCTCATCCTTGACTGTTTAACGGCGACGGGGCCCTGCAAAATGCGCTGGGATCTTGGTCGAACACCGCTTCGATATCTTCCGCAGCCCACAGAGAGTCCTAATAGAGGCTAGTATTAAGTGCGAAAATTATTAACGCGTAGAATTCTAACCTTCTTGAACCAAACCTCGAAATGAGCATCGAGAATAGGGATGAAAGGCGCCGGTTTCTGTCCCGGACGTTGGGAGATGGAAAGGAAATAGGCGCGATCCTCCGCAACGAGAAGCTGGCGGGTAGCGTCGGAATACTTGACGAAGAAAGCATCAACAAAAGCGGATGGATTGTCGAGTTCATTGAAACTCTGCTGAATACTGAGTTTGGGGCCGCCGTCTACACCTGCAAAGCACTCCTCGACACGCCTCAGCCAATCGCCGGTCAAGTTGCGCAAACTGAGGTCGATCCATCGGTCTTGGTGAACAACATACATGAGGCGGATCATCCGAAGTGTGACTTCTTCATAGGTCATATCACCAAGGTCAAAAGCAACTCTACCGTCCTTCTTCCATCCGAACCATGGTTTTGCGAAATCCCTGTTTAACTTCTTATCGGCTTTGTTTTCAGCCAACCAGGCACTACGCTTTTCTTTCGGCAGATTGAAGACGGTGTCGTCAAACTCCTTCCAAAGCTTGACCGCCCGCGTAGCGCTCTTATGGATGGGCTGGCCGAGCTCTGAACGAACGGTAAGGATGCCACCAGTGGGTTTGACGTAGGTCTTTTCCCAATCCTTGTCATCGACACCACTGGCAGGCGCGGCGATAATAAAAATATTTGACAGAAGAACTCTTCCTGAGCTACCATGACACGGCTGGCGAATAGGAAACCATCGAATGGCATAGGTTGCGTATTGAAAAGGTCTTTCGACCAATCGCCTGTTAGGTACGGCCAAAGATCATCGGCCCCACCGAAACCGGACCCTCCGACAAGGACAAGGTTATATTGCTGACGAATAGAACTGTACGTCTTCAATGTAGGCATGTGGAAATCTTCGTACGAGCGGTGTCCCCCAGCGCGACCACCAGTCCACTGCAGAATGATCGGGAAGTCCGGGTCGGAGTTCGGGCACTTGGCACTCCTTCCCGATGTATTTCGCGAGCTTGCATGTGCCTTGGTTTATCTTGCGGCACAGTTTCCGTCTGAGCGCTCGTTGTTTCTTCCGCTTCGGCCTTTTCTGTATCGAGTTGCACGCTAGAAACTTGAAGAGCGTGAATCAACTGGCGCAAGTTAGTAAAGTCAACCTCGAGCGACGAATCGACACTAAGTTGTTCCACCCTACAAAGACAATAGTTTGTGATGACATTCAGAGGAACGATGAACGCACGTACCTGTATGATTCTAACTCGAAGGTATAGTGGGTAGTGTTGAAAGGCAAGATGATGTCACCGGAGAGGCGGAGAACTCGAAGGCCTATATGCTTGGCAATTGCAACCTGAGAAGACCGTCAATGTATATAGAGTCTTATGGCAATCTGAAAACTTACATGCCGAGAGAAAGTAGGGTCCCCGTACACCTCATGCCAACGCGGGGAGTCGAAAATCGAGTGGTAATGATACACGGGATCATGCAGAGTGGGCGAGAACCCCGCTTCAGAGCTAGCCACCTGGATGGAGATCAGCTCGGACTATATGACCTTCAATATTCCTTACTCCGATGTGTTGCAAAAAAAAACTGAATAATCACTACCGGATCCCAGGGGTTGTATACCATTACTGTCCGCGGCTGAATGCATTTGTTCATATACAGAAACCGCTTCGGCGTCAAGGTTACTCCCGAAGAGTTCACCGTCATCTAAGCATGCATCCCAAAGAGACCGTCCATCAACAGTGGGACAGTGGGGAATTTGCTCGGCAGTACTGCGTAGGAGGTGGGAAAGGAGTGGTGATGCCGACGCACTGAGGCGAGATCCGGACACGGATGTGTCTGCGCGGGAGAAATAAACCCTCTTTCCCTCGAGAGTTGGAGGCACATACCAAGGTTAATGTAGGCGACGAGTGCTCCCTAATCCAGTCCGCAAAGTCCTCGCCCCATTCAACGCTACCCACCAATCCATACTCGGGGTATTGTCAGGCAAGGAATCAGGATTACGGAGTCATTCTTACCTCCTCTCCATCCCAGCTAGCGATAAGAATGGTGCGCAGGGGTTTCCAACCGCTGCGCATCAGTGCACCAAAACCACGAACAGCTTCGTAAACTGATACAGTGCCCGAAGTGGGATCTTCAGCTCCCAGTACCTAAAAGGCGTCGTGACCATCATTTCTCGATCAAGTACGCATGTCATACCCAAGCTCAACATGCAAGTTAGCGCGTGTCGCATTCAAGTAACGAACTACACACCATCACGATGATTTCCAAGCACGACGACTTCGTCCGTAATGTGACCAGGTATAACGCCGAACACATTCCAGATCGGCGTGATTTTCTCTTCAACTGATCAATGACAACTTTGTTGAATGTATGGTATATTTGATATCATTCGAATCATACCATTATTAACCACTCTGACAGTGGGTCCTTCGTTGCTATTCCCGATTTGGTCCAGCAAGATTTTGGCATTCGCCCATGAAATCGGCAAACTGGGAATCGTTGGCTTATTGATCGCCTCGACTCGCGTGCTATTCTCATAGGCGGGGTAACCTGGAGTCGAAGGATCTCCTGGGTAAATGGACAAGAACTCAACTGATCCACGTTGCACAGAATTTGGGTTGCGCGCAGGACCGTGAGGGTACCTTGAAGAGGTTGAGTATGGGATACGCTGTTAAACCGAGGCATGTCAGACTGACGGTAGGTACCCATTCTCAGTCGTTACAGTGCCATCATCCCGTGGATCGGAGTACATCAAGACGGCAGCAGCACCAAGCTCCTCGGCCCCTTTGACCTGGAAACATCGCTTCAATGCACGCGTAACAGCGAAATAAACCTTGGAGTACCTTGAGTCCACAGTAATTACCGCCATAGCGAACGATCACGATTTTTCCGTTGAAGTCGGTTCCTTTTTTCGGGTGAATGAAGCAATCTCAAGACCGAACAAGGTGGCAAACCTTACCTGCTCCAACTAAAACATCATAGTCTTCCTTCCGCCCATAATTCGCATATACGAGTTTCCCTTGTGCTGCACCGCCATAACTAAGCCCATGCCACACAGGGACAGCTGTCGCATACTCGGCAGCCTCTGGATCTGTTCCGTCCGAGACTTCCTCCAGCTCAGCAGTCCAGACAGGATGTCCATCTTCCCCAAGAATCTCCAAGCTGTGGTTCAAGGGGAAATTCAAGGCGGGATAGTAGGTAGTTATCCAAGCTTTGGGCTCATTGTACGTAGACACGTTGAGAGTGGCTGAGCGGCCTTGGTTCGTGCCAGCAGGATAGATTGGTACTAACTCCGAGGTCTGATCGGTGCCCAGCTCCACTTGTAAGTGTTCGAGAAAATCCGTTGCGGTGGCCATGTCTCCAGCTGTACCAGACAAGTGGGGCTTTGAAGAGTACTGACGAGAGGCAACAAGGGCACTCTGTTCGTTCGGAACAGTTCTAAACATTGAGGCTTTTGAGGTCGTTCGACGAGACAATGAATGAACAGACTCACAAGAACAATTCCTCCGCCTTGCTACCCCTCAAAGGTCCATCGAGCTTACTGTTGCCATGCTTCAACTCGGTCATGAGAGTATCATACTTGCCATCTTCAACGCGCGTTACGTGGCACGACCAAGAATGCAAGTCGGTTCGAGGCAACTAAAAGAATAATAGGTTGAACACGAAAAGGAACAATACTGCCACTAAACGCGTCCGTCTTGCTCGAGTGGCAGATGCTGGCTCGGGCAGCCAGCGACGTCGTTGAGGCGGGGATTCGACGTTCTCACTGGCAGGATCCCCTCCCGAGTAGCTGGTAATTGGTTTTTCGTCCATGATCAATAGAACTCTGGACTGCTGAACCGAATTACTGAAGCCAGTGGCAGTACCGGACTCCGCGCACGGCGGACCGTTGTTGACATTTGACTTGGCGGCGACATTCATTATCTCGGTGTCCACTTACACCGTACACGACGCTCTCAATATAGCGCATATTCAGAGTGACAACGAACCAAGCTGTATCGCACTCGCACGCACCTCCGCTGTTTCGTTATTCACTCTGGCCCGACACACGGTGTCATGGCAAATACTTAGGACCAATACCGTGACCACTCCGTCGTCGACCTCGTGTGAGAGTCAATGTATAGGCGAATGATATGGACGTGTTTCGCCTCTCTAAACGAGTGGAGCCTGCGAGGGTCTTTGAAGTTACGGAGTCCCAAGACACTGGCAGCTAAGCGAATCATCGATCACTGGGATTCAGCAAGTATGAGTTTCTTGACTCCGGTCTTGATCGTAAATGAAGATGGTAATGCCCTCGGTATGTATATTCACGAGAGCCGTCTCAAGATCGTACCTTTCCCTGAGCCAAAGTTGGAAACTTTATGACTTGCAGCAGCAACCGAGTGATAAGTCGATGTCGATTCGCCCAAATCAATCCCTCGGAACCGTCCAACTCCCGGTCCGATCGGCCCGTTACTTCTTTTCACTCCACAGGGAATTCCACAAGCCCTCCGGGCACCCCTGGGCCCCGTTAGAAACGATGCGTTATAGTTATAACCATCGGTAAATCCACCAAGTCTTTCGAGACTTATTAGTCGCCGTTTTGTTAATGTACAGTCGAAGGTCGGCTTGGAAGTTCAACAGTTGCGGGACGTCCATGACGGCGCGCAAGTTCATACGCGCAGACACACGATTGGAATCGCACATAGTCTGAATGACTACTTTTTGCGCGATGCACAGTAAATTACAAACAGAAATTACAAACAATCGATACGTCAAGTGGTACACATTTTCTACATTGTCCGTCGTCGCTGTCCGTGCATGATGATACAAAGTCCGTGTAAAACTATACCTGAATTTGAAATTTGATCCCTACTAGAGTAACGCGTAATCAAGGTGTAGCCTGGAGTGAGCGCATGTAAGAGTGGGCAAAAGCCCGGAGGGCGTTCCAGTCCGTGGGTCCGTCGAGCGAGCTGCTTACTGTTGTTGGGAAATGTCGGGATATATCAGCATAAGATGTGGGCCTTGGAACCCTGCTAATCTAAACGTTCCACGAGAACACACGCGCGGTCTGAAAAGGAGTGAGGATGCATCAGGAAATTGGGGAGATGATGATATTTCCAGATAAAAATTGCAATTGAATCCCAGCAGTGTAAAATAGGACAATAGTTGATCAGCAATTATAAGTTCATCTTCATTCTGAAAACAGAGTGACACTGAGATGCCTGAGTATACCTTGATGATGGTATCCAGATCAGCCATGGGGGACATTGTAGATATTGATCATCAAGGTGCAATATATGTTCTTAATGTCAATCTATTGATCAGAACAAATATGTGTGATAATATTAGGTCAGACCCTGATCAATAATTATAATCCAAACATCATCAAGAGCCTGTAGTGACAATGGAATGCCTAGAGGATATCTGGCTGACAATCCTAAGATCAGCCTGGAAGAACATGGCAAAAATTGATCATGAATTTCAATTTACCTTCTTAATGTCAATCTATTGGTCAGAACAAATATGTGTGATAATATTAGCTCATACCCTGATCAATAAGTATAATTCAAACATCATCAAGAGCCTGTAGTGAAAATAGAATGCCTGGAGTATATCTGGGTGACAATCTTAAAATCAGCCTGGAAGGACATGGCAAAGATTGATCGTGAATTTCAATTGACCTTCTCAATGTCAACCCATTGGTCAGAACAAATATGTGTGATAATATTAGCTCATACCCTGATCAATAAGTATAATTCAAACATCATCAAGAGCCTGTAGTGACAATAGAATGCCTGGAGTATATCTGGGTGACAATCTTAAAATCAGCCTGGAAGGACATGGCAAAGATTGATCATTGATGATACTTCCAGATATAGTTTACAGTTAGATACCATTATGACAGAATTAGACATAATATGGTCCATGAATACAAGCCAATTTTTCCAAGTCTAGAATACCTTCCATGAAGGGTACAACTTACCATTGATTAGCAGTTGTTGCCTAGAAGATGTCTTGATGATAACATCATGATCAGCCATGGAAGACATGGCAGCCATTTATCACTTGTTGACAAAATACATGATTGAATACAGTCCATGTATCAGAATATATCTTTCTGGGCTAGTCAGATAAATTATGTGCAACAATGGTTTTCAATGACACTGCCATGATAGCCCCTTACAATGTTAGATTTGACCAACTTGCAATCTTAAATCACACCTTTTTGACATTCACTTTCTGACAATAGGTAACTCTTTACATTACATACATTTATCATGGCTGTATCAGGATATATCTTTATGACAATTTACTCACAGGTGTTGCACAATGATGATGGCATACCATGACAGCCCTCCCTATAACACTAGTGGAAACATACCTCTGAATCCTGATAATCATCAAATACCAAGTCATAAACTGACACAGGCTAGGTCTTATCCCACACAGCTATCACACCTACAGCCGCAGCTGATTAATTAACATTACTTCCACATCAGGCAACCAATCATGGAGATTCAGAAAAATTTCCCTAGATCTAGATACCCGAATACATTGGATTAAAAGCAAGTACTAATAGATACTAGCCCAGTAGCCAGACCAATATGTCAAGTGCAGACCAGAGCAATGTCAAGTGCGAGTCGTCATTCATGCCACCAGCCTCTTCAATCTTTTCCTCTTGGTCTACTTCGAGGATGGTCCGTCAACAAGGAAAAAAGAAATATATATATGATATAGGAATAAATATAGCATGCTTATCCGGAAAATGCTCACCAATAAATCTTCTTGTTCTTCCACCGTCGACTTCTTATCGAAGCGACCAGCTTGAATGACCTTGTCGTCGATGTCGAGCTTGTATTGTGCACGAGCGTACATTGCCTCCTGATGAAACGCAGGATGCGAACAGCCTTTGTCTGACCTATGCGATGGGTACGATCTTGAGTTTGCAAGTCGGCATTGAGGATCAAATAAGTAATTTTGGTATCATCATTGTCACCTTCGTCAACTATCTCTATCTGACAGAACAAATATCGTTGTTCGATGGGGTCGATCGATTCTGACTGACCCACCCACTCGTTTTTCCACTACTGCTTCTTCGCCTCCCGCTCCATCTTCTTCATAGCGCGACTCGGACGACGGGTATCTTTGAGCGTCTTATGAGTGTGAGCGAAGGCCAACGATTTCCATCCGATGGTGTGGATGACATAGTCAAGTAATGCGTGGCTCCAGAATGCTGTGACGGTGCCAGGTCGGTCGGTCATGGCCGCTCCGCACGACAACCCAATTTTATTCAAGGCGGAACGGACGAATGGTTTGGGTGTGGGTATCAATGTCAAGGACCTACGGATTTTCGACATTTTTGAAACCTAATATAGTACGCTGAGCATCAAGCGGGAGAAGACGAAATGGTGACTCGTAGTACGACAAAGTAAGTGTTCATGTTCTCGACGATGATGTTGTGCTTGCGGACCTCCTCAGCGAGTGCACTCGTAAAGGTTGCCACAAATCCTTTCGTGCCCGAGTAAGTCGCGAGCATCGGGGAAGCGACTTGGCCGGCAAAAGACCCAATGTTCAGAATTAGTCCGCGTTTTCTACGACGAAATTCCTCGTCAGAGTCATTACATGCAAGAATGAGACTATCGACCGCTGCACCATCCCAGGAAGCACGGCGTGCGTAGCTCGTACGGTACCATTTACGTTGACTGCCACGATATCTTCGTTTTCTTCTTCCGTCGTCTCAGCAAAGTATGTCGGAATCGAGTGTGATTTGCCAACGTTGTTAACTGTCGTTTACGCCGCTGGTTAGTAGTCAGGCAAGGCCAAGGAAGAGACCGAGGACACCGACGTCCAAGCCACTGACCGTGGATTTGAGTGCATTCAGTGCTGCCGGGTCATTTTTCGCAAAGTCCAACCAACTGAATTTGAGTCTTTGATTTTCCGGACGTCTTGCTCGCTATAGGCGGAATGTAAACCCAAGCATATATGGGACGGGATGAGAACGACATACAGATTTCAGCTGCGACGGCGGACAGCGCGGCCTCGTTGCGGGCGACAAACAGGATATTGAAGCCAGCAGTGGCCAGCTGGACTGCGAATTCCTTGCCGATACCGTCACGGTCAGACGCGCCAGTGACGACTATACATGACGTCGAGTTTGAGTGTGTAAAGATCGTTCGAGAAGCAATCACGCACCTCCTCCGCCACCGCCCGTTGTCTCTCATACTCCTCGCGCGCAGCCAACAACATCCCCTGGTGCGTTCTATAGTCGCCCTGCATTCGGCTCAACCGCTTCTTGGTCGCTCTACTAGTTCTTTTTGCAGTGTGTCAAAGGTCTCGCGGCCGGTATAGCCTTGCGCGATCAGCAGGCGCTCTTCTTTGCGATACGCCCGCTCGATGTGGTCGATCCGCACAGCACGTTCGTGTCTTTTTTCTCCTTTCTGCTCGACTTCGATCTGTCCTGGCTCAGGTTCTCCGTGTCCTAGACAAGGTATGAATGATAGAGGGAACGACAAAGGACCAGGTCGCACTGCGATCCTCGAGCCCGCCGCGCTTCATCAAGTCTAAGTATTCTTGGTCTTTACCATCCCTGATCGATTCAATATCACCGTCTTGCGTAGTCGATCTCCTTCTTTTTCGCATCTTCCTGTTCTTTTTGCTCTTCAATCAGCTTGGCGCGTGAGCTCCGCGCGGCAGGACGCCTCCTCTTTTTCTTTGCGTACGCTCAACTCCGA
Source organism: Leccinum rimulosum (assembly GCA_038091395.1). NCBI lineage: Eukaryota > Fungi > Basidiomycota > Agaricomycetes > Boletales > Boletaceae > Leccinum > Leccinum rimulosum. Next base: position 18,296 of record JBBPOJ010000416.1, read on the forward strand.
GAGGAGCTGAGTGCGTGCGATGAGCGCTTTGCACAGAGAGAGGGCGCGCCATTCAGCGTTGGCTGCGGCGACAAGTTTGGCGAACTGGGCGGACTGGCGCGCAACTCGTTCATCGCTCCGGGTCGGTCGATGACGCGCACAGCGTTACAGAGCGCCGTTGCAAGGGTGCTCAAGCGGGTACACAAGTGCTCGGCCAAGGACGGTTGGACCGTGATGGTGTCATAGAACGAGGGGCTACTCGGACCGGAGACGGCGGACTGGTTAGAGTAGGCAAAGGGCTCGTCGATAAAGGAAATGGTCTCTGTGGCATGGTCCACGCAGATGCGGAGTTCGCCACGGCGTGTGCAGCCCATGACCTAGGGCTCGATTCGTTCGGGGCCAAACTCGAGGAGGATGCTTACTTTGACGGTGCTGTAGACCTGGGAGAGAGGAAAGAGGGGCGGGAGAGGAGGGGGCGGCAGTCAGCATGTGGAGAGTCGCTGGTACAGAGTAAGGAGAGATGCGCGACGTGGATGCGCAGAGAGTGCGGGGGTCGAAAAAATCCTCGAGAAAGCCGTACAGGATCTTGATCTTGGGGAGAGGCGGAGGACCTCTCTCGCAAGCTGGAAAACATAAGTGAGGCAGTGTTGCGAAAGAGAAGGCGACTTACACCACCTTTGAGGAGACTGTCGTGGGTAGGTGCCTCGATTAGCCCAATGAGAGCGCCCGCCGCCTTCGTGGGCATGCTGCCCGACCGGAACTGCGAATGCGCTGACGAGGACCTGTCCTACGAGACCGGGCATTTCTTCGTTGAATAGTTTGTGCGATTGGCCTGCGAGCGAAGCATGCGTGACGCCGAGCTGGTCGTCTTGGACTGTCGGAAAACTCGCCATCGAGAGCGTAGTGGACAAATGGCGTAGTGGACAACAGGCGTTCGTGGGAGGCAAGGAAGCTGCGGTATTTGGATGGAAGGGACGAAGAGGATCTTAAAGTCGGGCAGGGCGAGTGTGACGAGAAGAGGGTGGTGATCAAGTCGTTTTACAGCGGGTAGACCGTCGATGACGTCAGGGAGTGGAGGAGGGCGAACAAGGATAAGCAGCTGAGCCAGCTCGAAGACGGTGGCAGGGAATTGTTGGGGCGGAGGCGATGGTGGGTGTTGGACGTTGGGTCCCTGGAGGTGATACGCTTGATCGCGATGGGTGTGAAGACGTGTATTTCTATCTTGGGCCGTACACTTTTATTATCGCAGGACTACCAACCGTTTTACGTTTGCGAGCCTTGTGATCAGAAGGATTGTGATGGTCTACATCATGAGTTATAATTTCTTTGCTTTACGCTTCGCCTTCTTTGCAGCTTTCTTCGCCTCTCGGTCTTCGGATGTCGAGGCAGATGCATCCCGTGAGGAGTTGTCGACCTATGACGATGGCATGGGTGTAACGTAGCTGTGCTTTTGTGGTGGTGTCCGTTGTCTGGGGGTCGATCGAGGGACCGACAGATCATCGTACCCTGTGGTACATCGTTGGACGGTTCGCATAGGCTGTTTTGAGGACTCACCAGAAAGGGGTCTACGCGGGGTCGCTCACGCCTCGACGAAGGCACTTGCTCACTCCTGCCTTCCGATGCCCGACCCTTGGATTTATCCAGTCTCTTTGACGCCGGCTGTCCGTCTACCACATCCACCGCCTCTGGATCCTCGTCCACCTCTTCTTCATCGTCGAACACGGCCAAGTCCTCCTCTTGCTCGCTCCCCAGCTCCTCAAGCTCCTTTACGTACTGTCCGCGCGCGGCCATCTTGCTCGTGATTTTGACTGGGACGCGCTTGCGGCTGATACTCGCTTCTACCGCCGCCTGAGTCGCGGTTTCGGAGGGTTCGTCGACTCATCGGCAGAAGAAGGTGGCTTCAGAGCTTGGGCGATGGCATATTTGATAAACCGGCTGGCGGCGGCCTTGTCGATTCCTAGTTTTCCTGTAGAGTTATGTTACGTGAGTATGGTCGAACAGCGTGAAAGAGGTGCTTTACGTTTTCGATCTGATTCTTCTTCTGCATGCGTGATTTTTCAAATTATTGACGGACGCGTTCCTATTGAGGGGGATGAGGTTGTTGGGTTGTAAGACTCGGAGGGAGAGACACGTACGAGTTCGGTGATGACCGTGACGCGGTGTGTCTTGGGGTCTAAACCGCGTACACTGTGGGATGTCAGCAGTCGAGAAAATCGTTGGACGTTGTTGGCTCACCGAATACGAGGTCGTAGACGACGTAGGGTATGATGACCTGTAACTTGGCTCGCTGGATGGTGTCGAGGGCGAGCAGCGGTTCGAGGTGGGAGTGATTTCGGTTGTTACCGAACCATCAACCTTTCGCCTTCTCTTTTCGTTCGATTTATTCAAGATTACGAGGACCATCACGAGCCATTAAAGCCCTCCATTCCAATATCGACTCTCTGTGCACCCTCTGCCATGTCACACCCGAGTACATCCTCTCCCGTTTCGAGTTCTATCTAATCTCCCTTCAGCTCAATTTGATGCCGCCTGTACCTCTGCCTCATTGACGGCCAAAGGCAAAGCCCAAGGAGGCACCACCCATGTTGCCTCCGCTGTCGCTCTCGCCTTCTGGCTTGGACTGCGACATCGACGACTGGTCGTCCCTAACAGGCCCGTCATCGTACTGATCGACTTTTACTTATCTCCTCGTCACATTCGCCCTCTAGTTGGATAGAGAGCCCCGTCCTCTCACCAGAGCGCTCTCTCGAACGAAATCCCTCTCCAGTCTCTCCGTTCACTCCACCGCGTCCTCCATGTCTAGAATCAGAATCAGACTCGCAGCGTCTTCCAAGGCACCCGTCAACCTCGCACGCAAATTGCTCTCCAGAAACAAGGCGGAAGCCGCAGGCACCACAGCGACGGGACCAGGATATATCGTCTCTTCCCATGGCAGACCAGGGACATGGTGCATGCGTCGACCTTCCCCCGCCACTGGCAGACGCTGTCGCCCCCCGTTTGGATTCTTGACAGTCCTTGTTTAGATCCGGTCCCGGGTTCGAGAGGAAAGGGCCGTTCCTACTCATCCCCGTTCCCCAAGTCCGCGCCCACCGCTACCTCTCGAGCCCGACTACTCGCTGCTCATCACTGCCACCTCTCGTTGAGCCCCACAGCTCGTTCAACGCCACCACCGCCTTTTGTCGAGTCCATTCGCTTGTTCCACGCTCTCAACCGTTCCACGACCCTGTTATGTTGTGTCGAGCACCGCCGCTTTTTTTTTTGAGCTCGAGTGCTTGTCTGTCATGCCTGCCACGTCTCGTCTGACACCTGTTTCCTGATTGTTGTATAGTAGAATAGTACTACTTTTTGCGAAAACCAATACATCCAGCAATATACTATTAAGTATATTGATATATCACTCTTAGACCAACATGCTCCTCCGCCTTCGTACCACCATCGAATCGAAGGTATTTCCAGTCCATCATCTTGAGGAAATCCTCCATGACGTCCATGACCTTGGTCATTTGGAAGTAGATGAGCACCTGAAACGTGATGAGCGGGTTCCGTGAAAGAAGGCAAGAGAAAGCTTACTCTGGTAAAGAATTTGGGGAGGACTCGGATGCGAGAAAGAAGTTCAAGCTTTCCAGAGGACCGAATGAGCCTGTCGTCGATGAGTCCACCCGGGTTGACCTTGTCCTCGAAAGGGGTGTTGACAGATTTTTCCAAGTTGCAGAAGTTCGTTGCTCGGCCCCTTGATACCTCCTGATTTCCTAACAACACCAGAGGTGAGTGCAACGGTATCGACCAACCACCGATAGGAATACCTTTCGAATCCTTTCCGTCATCAATCGTCTTGCATTTCTTCATCTGTCTGTACAGCTGTGATTGCAAAGCGCTCGTTCGGACTTTGATGAATTTTTGGACCTTGTCAGGCAGCTCGCTCTCGACGTCCTTCTTCAACCTTCTCAAGAGGAACGGACGAAGGACTTTGTACAGATGACGAATAATTAGAAGCGCTTCTGCGTTCAGCTCGATCTTATCTCCGGTGCCAGAGTTAGCGAAAGGCGTGTTGAACCATTCATCGAACGGTTTGACCGAGTTGAATATCTGTGGCAGAACAAAGTTGACAGAAAAGGGACCACAGTTCGGGAAGATTGTTTTGTAGAGGGATACGGTAAGAATGAGGCGGAAGCGGGAGTAATAGTACTGGGAGAGCGTCTGTACAATTTTGCTTTGCGTGTTCTTCATGCGGTGTCCCTCGTCTAGCTGTTAGCGTTACCGATCACACGGAACAAGATAACTCAGGCATACTCACCAATGATCGTGTGGACCCGTTTGATCTTGGAGAGGATCGGGCGATCCTTGATGATGCACTCATAGGTGGTCAGCAGGACTTAGATTTGACCCATGCGCAACTCTGTCTGTAGATTCTGGTACTGCGGCGTCGGATTGCCTTTGTAGGAGGTTGTTTTGACCGCTGAAGCCCACCTGGCGAATTCACCGGACGAACATGGTGCTGAGAGGAACGATGACGAGGTAAGGCCCACGCTACTTCTTGACCTCGGTGAGGAAGGTGACAAGTGAGATCGTCTTTTCAAGACCCTGAATTGGAAGGTGAGCACGCATATAGACATGGTCACGGGGTATGACACAAGAACTCGCCATCTCGTCTGCAAGAATGCCGTTGAGTTTGTTGCTGTACAAGCTTACCGTCCATTGCACTCCCGGAAGCTATCGATGATAGCATCGGAAGCATCCTTTGCACCGTGTGGCGAAGCAACTTTGTGACCCTCGACAGACATTCGCTGCGAGATTCGGTCCACAGTATGCCGATGCTAAAAAAGTAAAAGTTCAGTCTGAGCGGATTGGAAATACGACGATCACCTACCTCACAAAAGATGATGCTTTGGCCAATCGTCAACAGCTGGTATAGTGAGATTAGAATGTCATATTTGTGTTCTTCGTTACGGCAATCCATGTAGAACTGGCGGATGCCTTCTACAGACAATTCCTCCTTTTGGAGCTCAATCTTGTTGGCGTTGGGCGCAAATTTGTTGGCAAAGTTCCGCACGTGGTCAGGGAACGTAGCAGAGAAAAGGATGGTTTGAGGAGGCTCGGTCCGAGGCAAGAGACTAACAACACACGGTATCAGCAAAGTAGGAAAGCGACCTCGTAAATGGCTTACTTTTTCACTCTCAGAGTTTGATCTCCAAGACCACCTTGGTCAAGCATGTTATCAGCTTCATCGAGCACGAAAACTTTGATGCTGGATGAATCTATGACTCTCTGCTTGAGAAGATTGGTCATGGTGCCCGGTGTACCGACAACGATCTGAGCTGTTATCCTGGTGACATCTCTGGGAAGATTGTCCTTGATGGCGTATTCTGTCTGAACTGTAGTGAATTTCCCCATTGCCACGACAACCGACATGATTTGTCGTGCCAACTCTCGTGACGGAGCAAGACAGATAGCCTAAGATTGAATCAGATGATGAGTTTACAGGAATGCATTCTCTACTCACACCTGTGTCTTATTCAGGGAAAAGTCCACTCTGCTCAAGTCATCGTAAGGACGAATGTCGCTGTCTTTCCTGTACCTGACTGTGACTGTCCAATCATATTTTGCGGTCTGAGGTATGGCTCAGCAAAGGGACTTCTCGCCCACATCTATAAATGCTCACGGATTCGAAAGAAGAAGCGGTAGGGCGCGTTCTTGGATTTTAGAAGGTTTCGAAAATCCCAGTGCATAGAGTCCCTTGAGCGGATCTTGATGTCTGGTCAGACGGCTATCAGAAAAGCGTGTGGACATGACTGTGGATCGACCAACAGGCCCAACTCTTCGAATGATTTGGCACTATACAGAGGAGAGTTTGGATCGGCTTGTTGATCTGCTAGCGTGACCTAGGCATTGTCGTAAACGGGAAAACTACTCCACATGCGAGGCAAACCCACCGTCACTTCGAAGCTAGACGATATTAGATCGGTAGTCTCTGCGTCATGCCTGATCTAGTAGTAGCCTCCGCGTCTTCCGGCTTGTTTGATTCACTCTCTTTCGCGTTTGGCTTGGTGTCCGCTACTGGATTGAGTCAGTATTCGTGTTCAGATGTTCTTGATACCAATTTTATACCTTCAGCCGCGTCTTGGGTGCGTAGAAATGCATCCGCATCCTTCTCCACATGGTGATTGATTCAAAGTTGACGGATAATGTTGAAGAAGCTGTCACCTGACTAAGCATTTCTCTCAGGCTCTATCTAATCTCTCGCAGTCTAGCCAACTTGAAAGTGTCCATGATGATCCACCCTCCACCCTCCATCATACCACCTGGTTTTGCCAGCCATGCGCTGCAGTTATTACAGAGAGTACAGCTCGGAACATCACCAATCGAGCTCATCTACACCCACGAACACTGGCCATTCCGACCGGGAAAGATCACCCACGCCCGTCCCGCGCTTCGCATATCGGTCCCTCGTTCAATCCCCCGACCCTGGCGCATCTAGCACTCTTCCACCGCCGTCTCAGGCTTCGACTTCCCCTGTCATCCCCGCTCCTGCGGAGCCATACGACGCCCGGTTATTCCTACTCTCCGTCCGAAACGCGGACAAAGTTTTGGAGTCAGGAGATGCAACACTCGTTCAACGCCTCGAAATGATGTGCCTACTTTCACACGACGTGGCACATCCTCGCGTATAAACGACAACGTTGCAATCGCGGTCATAGACGAGCCGACGTTCGTCGGAAAATCGACTGTTTTACTCCACTTCCTCCAGGCAAGGCTTGTTGCGCTTATCGAATCTCGCTCTCCCGACACTGGTACTAGTATATCAGGTCGTCAATACAAATCGTACCCACCGTTTCCTGCACCGAAACCGTTGACCTTTCTCATGGGTTTTGATACCATCGTCCGCCTTTTCTCTTCCAAATACTATCCCTCTGACCTGAATATGGTCCAGTTGCTCCAAACGTTCCTATCTCAAGATCAAGAAGATTGTCACATTCAAGTTGTCTGCGCATATAGGCGAAGCGCCGGCGCCAGCAAGGCAACGTTCCAGGAAACCCAGGACGAGTTTGATGTAGCACACCGATTCATAACAAGTGGTCGTATAGCATTTATCGACATTGATGCTGAGGAGCAAACTTCAAGTTGACGTAAGAACGAAACTCGTGACAGGACATCGTAATTCTTAACATAATGACCGCATGCATGTATGTACCTAGTAACACTCATCATTTCCAGACTGCACCGCTGTAATAAGTACCTGTACACGATAGCACCGAAATACATTCTTCATTTTCCTCTCTCAACGCGAATAGAGACATAGGTTGATGATGTAGTCGGCGACCGTATTTGTGAACAGCCGCTTTCATGTCCCATCCGGATTGCGCAAAAGCGACGGCGACGGTCTGCGAAGAGTGTGAGTGAACGAACGCTTCTGCGATCTGCTGTTTGACGCACCTCAGAATGACTCAAAGAGATGTGAATACGCGTGATGCCTTTGCTTTGGGCAGCAGCCGCAGCATCGCCATGAAGGATGACAGTTGGTGCCCCAGCCTCGTCGGGAACGATCTCGATGTCTCTCATTGCAGCGCCGGCGCCATTCGATGGTACGCCCATTGACTTAAAGGTCGCTTCCTTCCCAACCCAACGCGCGGCGAATGAAGATGGAGGTGATGGTTGTGCACGGCAATAAATGACTTCGGCTTCAGTGAAGTTGCGCTTCAATAAAGATCGGGTTCCACGACGGGATAGACGAGATCAATTCTGAATAGCGAAACAAAAATGATGAGATTCCCAAGGACGAGACGACGAAAGAACTGTCACCTTGATCAACGCCAAGGCCGACGACTGAATCGGTGGATGTGAAAGTTTCGGCAAGTCTTCGCGTTGACAGAGTCAAATAGCACAGCTTTGTCCAAGTTAGCGACATAGGTGTAGGTGCGTGTCTTCGGATCAAACGTCGCACGAGCCATAGGATTCAGAGGACAGGTTGCTCGAGCTCAGGGCTGTAGGGTGGTCCATCTTTGATTCTAACCAAGGAATTGGACGTCATCATCTCAGACATGACTTTGTAAGCCTCCTGGTAACGTCTCTGATTGCGAGACTTGTAGGACCCATAGACGGAGGGGTCCAGAGAAGCGAAGAGGTAACGAGGATGGACAATGACAGCAGTGCCACCAACTTGACCAAAGCCGAAAGAAGACTGCAGAATCGTGAATTCCAGGCAAACGGAAGGACAGTTACACCTACCATGACACCAGCACGGATTCCATCCGTATGAATGGACCTCGAAGGGAACATGAGGTAGTGATGAGCCTCGAATCTTGCATCAATGTTGCTTTACGAGTGAAAAAGCTTAATCATGGATATATGCTGACGAGAATGCATCAACGTACTCGCTGTTACGGTTCCCAGGTATAATGCCCGTATTGACAGTCTGCATGAGACCCGCCATCTGCCATGCTGCTGATCCACCCTTCGAATGGCCAAGCAGACTCTTCTGAGCCATGACAGGAACAGCGTTACCATGAGTACGAGACATTGTAGCGAGAATGTTGTGCCATATATCGGTCAGAACTCGTCCATGCCAACGAAAGCGCTCTCAAACAGGATGTCGTCGAATCCCGGGATATGGATCGGCTCTGAAGGAACGTCCAGGCCAGCAATAGCGAGGGCGACGGATAAACCCTGGACTTCGCCGTGCGCAACCTTAGCTTCATGAAGAAGCCATTCCTTGCCGCAGATCAAACGTCGCCCCAGTCGGAACGTGCTGTGGCCGCGGAGCGATGACTGAGGTCTGAGCGCGCGGGAGAACCGCTGTAGGTCGAGGAAGGGCTGGAGTTAGTCAACTCCGCTGATTCGTTCGTCCACGAGGCCGCACTGCCCGCGAGATCATTCTCGCAGAGATCCAATCGAGTGTCTGTGATGCAATCCAGGGTTAAGTCTTGAGGTGAAATATTGCGATCCGTTAGAGCGAGATCAAACGTGGCAGACGAGCCTGCAGCTGTGTGGCGCAAGGTTCGTGAAGAAATCGTTGAAGGACTGCGGGATTGATTAAGCGTCAATGGTAAGAAAAAAGAGCAAGCAAGCACGAACCGTTGGAGCAGGTTCCACTTACCCAAGTCGGATGGCCGTACGGCACAGATCTTGCATGACTTCGTCACCGATGCTGCATTCACCATCAGAGAGGAAGACGATGACCGGGAGTCTGGACCAGCGGTTGGTTCGCCTGTTAGAAAGAGCATCGGATGCGAACGACGACACGACATTTACCTTTCTGTGCGCCAATTTTTCTCCATGACGGCTTGCGCTTGCTCAATCGCGAGACCGAAGTTGGTGCCTCTGTTCGCTCCAAACCCGAGAAGGGCACCCAGTAGCTGATCTGGAGTGCTTGCAAAGTCGTTCACAGTTGGACTCATCGGTAGAAAACTTGCGCCTTTCTATTTCCAGCGGGACATCACCAACACGGGCGCAGGAACGTGTACGCACGCAGCCTCGCCAATCCATCCACGATGCTCAACAAGGAAACCAGGGGCTGGGTTGCTACATAGATCCGACGTCAGCTCTACATGTACCAAATGTTCGGGGAGATTCACTCGCGATCGGAACACAGAGCGTCGGTAATAATGGTTACCGCCTTCGAGATATCAACGAGTTTCTGCGCAAAGTCAACGTCCACTGACATAGACAACATTACATCACTGTAAGCATAAGGAAGGTCAAACAGTCTTTGTTGTGCAGAAACTTGGACAAAATTTCTTCCGCATCCCTGCAGGC
>JBBPOJ010000417.1:0-27958 GCA_038091395.1 Leccinum rimulosum
GGGAAGACAAGCTAGATTATCGGCATCGACGGAGGGCGAGGGTGGGTGGGAGAGATTGGGTGGCGGGGGTGGCGGCTGCGAAGACGGTCGCGGAGAGCGCGGGGCGGTAGCTTCAGGCGTTCGCGAGGATCTCATAATAGGTACCCGTTGTTATATTATTGAATGAATATCTCAACGCTTCGGTCTCAAAGTCAAAGCTACCCGCACTAAGCAGACGCCATAATTTCGAGTATTCCCAACCCAGAGTTGGACGGAACTTGATATGCTCGTCACAAAATTCACTACCAAATAGCGAACGCTCGTACTTAGCTGGTCAAACAATCCACCGTCGGAAGTAGAACGATGTTTATTGTTATCCCAGCCAAGGAGATACTCAAAACACCAACGCACCGAAAATTCGAACGAACATGAACAGCAGCGATCGGGTCTTGAGCCAATCGAATAGTAGCACGATTACGTGCAGAAACCATCCGAGGGAAACGTTCGTACAGATTTACTGTAAACATCTCCGTAAATTACCTAGAAGATCGGATTGTGAGCAACACACTGGGATTGAATGTAAAGATTCAATGAGGCAAACCGAAGTATGAAAAGTTATTTCGTTTATCTTTGGAGCCTCCGAACTCCGAGCGGAAATAGTGTATGTACCATAGCAGAGTTGCCGCGTTTTTCCCTCCGTGTGACAGATCAGAGATTCTATGAATTCACGACTAAATAACGACGACACGTGTGCATATTGAAGGCAAACAAGATATCAATGAAAGCGAGCGCCCAGGGTACCTGCGTGAGAGTGGATGAGCGTGTGCCAGTGTATGGCTGGCGATAAACGCGCACTGAGAATGAACAACTTGAACAAGACATTATCTTTGTACCTGACCCAGTATGTTTTCCGACTTGCGCTCCGAGTCAAGGACCAGGAATGGTGAGTAGTACGTAGGGCCACCGATGAACGGCGCTGACGAGAGCAACAGATGTCCCAAACACCGCGGTGTACGAGTTACCCGTACCCGTGTGCGACCGTGTTCAGATATCGAATGGCACCGCACCTGACGTGAATCCAATCGAAATCCTTGTTCAAGATACGATGTATTCGGTTGCTTTTCTTGCTGATGGGGAGCATGTCGTGAGCGGGGGATGGGGACAGAAAGTCCGACAGTGGCGAGTGAAGGATGGTAAGGAGGTGGGGAAGCCAATGGACGGCGTTGGGAGTCCAATTCGAGACCTGGCAGTCACACAAGATGGCAAATGGATCGTGTGTGGGACGCAGAGTGGTCAAGTGATCGTCTTGGATGCGAAGAGCCACAAAAAGGTGTCACAATTCAAAGCACACCGCGATTGGGTACGCGCGGTGGACGTTTCAGCAGATGGGACGAAAATCGCAACCGGATCAGGTGACAATACGCTCAGTGTCTGGTCGTTTCCCGCTGGCAAACGACTCTTCGGCCCATTCAAACACGACGACTGGGTGGCTACAGTAAAGTTCTCTCCCGACGGACGACGCATCGCTACTGCCATGTCTTCAAGATATGACTCTTATCACGAATCTGTTCGGATCTACGCCGGCAGCAACCTCCTCGTAGATTTTCCAATTTCGGCCCTGGGTGAGACATACAACGGATCCCTCGCCTGGGCGAGAGACTCCAACCGCCTCTTTGTCTTGTCCAATGACGGCCACATTCACTGTCTCGACGTGTCCACCAAGAAAACGCTCGCGGAATGGGATACACACTGGGACAAATGGCTGGATGATAAATGGGGCTATATCGCACTGGCATGCAACGACACAGTCATCGCAGCCTCCACTACTACGTCGGTCTCATTCTGGGACACTAGGACACATCAACAAATCGGGACCGTCATCCAACGTCCCGTAATCTGGTCCATGGCCATCTCACCAAACTCCATCATTGCGACCGCTGCAATCTGCGACATCACGCTGTGGGATCTTTATGACATCCTTCCCTCACCTTATCGCGACAATGTAAGTAACGCTACTCGTGCGAGATCACGTCCTTATCAATTTGTCCTTGGCTGCTCCAGGTGCGATTGGAGCGAGAAATTAGGTGCTTGAAGGTTGAAAAGAGCGATCTCGAAGACACGGTCCAGTCTCTACGCGCACGGGACTCCCGTCAAAGTACGTTTATTACATATATGACTCTGCTCCGTTTATATTCGTTTCCACCAGAGGACGATATAGCGAATCTCAAGAAAACTATCAAGGAACTACGTGCCCAGCTTGCTACATCCAACGAGGAGAAGACAGGCCTCAATGAAACGATCAATTCACTTCTCGCACAGAATGAAACCTCAATTGCGTCCCCTCAGCCTTAAAATTCACTTCGTTAACAGTCAGATGTATCAGATCGCAAAATCAGTCATCTTGATGAATCGGATAAGGAACTCCACAGCGTGCTCGTAGCATCTCAAGGCTCAGTCGATCGATTGACCAAGACCATCAGGGCACTGCGCGCTGACGTTGATCTACCCGAACAGAGCTCAGGTACGTTTTTAACCATTCCGGCTGATGGCACTCGGACCCATGTGCAGTATACATTTCAGGAAAAATAAACGAGCTCGAGCTATCCGTCCAGGAACTCGGTAATCAATTTTCCACATGCGAATGTGTCCTCCATTTATACGACAAGAAGTATGAGTGCGAAACTTTGTATGCCGAGGGTCGCATATATGATGCTGCACAAAATATTACGGAAGCGAGGTCTGAGGATCTGTGGCATAACAAACTAGTCATCGATTGGCTGAAAGGTGAGGTGGTGCTTCTTGTCCTAGAATAGTATATTCAATCACAACCATCAGAATTTGTGCACCGATGCGTATCGAGGCTTCAGGAGATCGAAAATGTTCAACCACTACCTTCAGAATTCGTGCAACGATGTGTATCAAGACTTCAGGAGATTGGAGATGCGGCGTCAAGTTCCAAGAACCACGACGAAGCTCTTTTGGCTTACTCGACTGTCTTGTCGCTTACTCCCTCTAATCCGGAAGGTGTGCTGACAGGATGGACGACTAATATCAGGGACATCGTAGTGAAATGCTGCGAGGCGCGAGTGGGCTTGTTGGAGGACGAACTCGTAAATGTCACTCAGGTATAAATTGACCTGCATGGCACGCCAAGTGGACGGCGCTGACCGTGCAATTAGATTATTGAACGCGACCCATCGAACTACAAAGGGTACAAAAGGCAACACGCGCTATTACATAGCCTAGGGCGTTATAAGGAGGCATTCAATGCCTTTGAGATAATGCTGTCTACGATGAAGAAATCACCTGACCCACAAGCTCGGGGTAAGTTGTTCTCGTTTATGTTGCGCACACGAGCTGATTTTGTGGCGATAGACATGTGGCGTTGTTATCTAGACACGACTCCACTCATTTGCCAGGTCATCGAGCAGACCATCCAAGACATACCCCGAGTACTGGTTAACACCACCACTGGTCGTCTCTATGATAAGGCAATGCAACAGGCAGCTTTCGAGGAGGGCTCCATGTTCAACGAGTTGCGGTCTTCTATGATTACCCGCGATCGGCTCGACCGTGCTCGCATCCAGAGGGAGGTGGAGAAGTTTTATGAATATGTGATGTTCTCGCACAAGTGGCAGCCGCCCGAGCCATCGTTCCAAATGGTCGAGAATGCCGTTATCTATGGACTACCCACTTCCCCCACGATCGACAAACTCATCCACTTCTGCAAGCTCGTGCAGTCTCGCAGGTTCCAGTGAGCGTGGAGCGACACGTGCTGTGTTAACCAGAGCGACAAGGGGGTTCAGCAAGAATCAGTCGTCGCCATGTTCCAATGGTATCATCGTGCGGCAATGACAATCGTCCATCTTCTCGGGGTTCTCTCGGAATCTCAGAAACCTGGGTCTCTGTGGGAGAGCATCTGGAACACGCGCGGGTGGACATATCAAGAGTACGTCGCTTCAAGGGTTGTTCAATTTTACACAGAAGATTGGCAGCCATACCTTGGTCTGGAGATATTCAATCACAAGGAATCACCTATCATTCTCGCCGAGATGGAACACGCAACCAAGTTTGCTACCGCCACACTCCAGCCGGGGCTGACGAGCGTGCGCGAGAAATTCTACCTCGCTTCGAAGCGCCGAACAACGCGGAAGGAAGATGTTGCGTACTCATTGTTCGGTATCTTCAAAGTCACCCTCCCCGTCATATATGGTGAGGGTAACCAAGCAGTCGGTCGTCTCTTGGAACACATTCTCACACGGTCGGATAATGTCACCATTCTCGCTTGGACTGGGATCTCGGGCAGTAACTACAGCTACCTCCCTTTGGATCTCACCGTTTATGATCAAGTCGTCCCCCCTCACGTCCCGCAACCGATCGAAGCCACTGAGATGGAGAGGATGACCATGACATTGCAGTCATCCTTGCCCGACCCCTTGCTCGCCGTTCAGTTGTACAAGCTGCTACACGACCTTCCCCCTTTTCGATCAGCACTGGTCGACTCCGCCTTCCTGGATTCGTTTTCTCCCTGACATCCCTCACCGCTATCACAGGGAAACCTGAATCGGACTCGATCGTTCATGTTTATCATGCCACTACGCCCATCCTCGGCGACATGCGCATCGAGACCAACGACGACTTGGTCGGAATGCACGGCTTGATGCTCATCCACCCCTGGATCAGTCCCCTTCTGGACAGGGATTTCACCGGCGGGACTCCTCAGTTTGATCTAGCCATGCGTGCTCTACGGCTCGTCGTTCGACTGAAGCAGCCGTTCGGAACGCTGTTGCTTGCTTCGGAGGGACGCGTGCTGTACAAACGTGTCGCGACGGACAGTTTTATCAAGGTTCAGATCCGGGCACAGACGGCGTTGAAGGATTTGATGGACAGCGTGCGGATAGTCGACGTGCAGTAGTCGTGGATTGTTACTCTTTTATATCGCATTCTGGACCTATCAGTGTCTACACTTTCGGAAAATCCCCAGTCAGTCCAAAGTCGCAACTGACGCGAATTCAATCGAAATCATTGCTCAAGGTCTTGTGGTCGCGGTCAACTTCTCTCCGAGTCCCGACTCCGGACGACGCATCGCTACTGCCAGCCTCACACTTATTCATATTCTCGCGAATCTGTTCGGATCTACGGCTGCAACGTCCTCACAGACTTTCCAATTCGAGTCAACTTGTCCTTGAACGGATCCGAGGCTCGCCTGGGCAAGCGACTCCAAATGCCTCTTTGCTGTGGCGTTGCCGTTCGGTGAAAAAGGAAACTTAAGTAATCGCCCTCGATGTGGAAGTCAATGAAAGAAACAAGCCAACCTCCGACTTGTGTTTGTGCTTCACTGAGTCACCGTCACCCATGAAAAGTATTCGCGTCCCGGGCCAATTCCGAGAAACATACTCGCATTGAAAAACTGGTCATCGGTACTCGTACATACACTCGTTACGAAACACGGACATCGTAAGAATCACAAAAAGGCGGATACGGAAGTACAGCAACTCAGGTTAACGATCATACAAAAGAGGACAATATAGAAAGTGAAGGACTCGACGAAAGGTAAGAGGCTGCGTGAAGCGTATCAGAAAAGGCACGATCAAAACAACAAGTCATTGCGACGCGTTCAATATTAAGGACCACCACCAGCATCCTACAAAAGCAAGAATATCAACCTGTTCACGTAGCCAAAAATGCCAAGTGCAACTCACCATTTACTCCTCAGGCTCCGGAGCGTCCTCGACACGCGCGATGACAGAGTTAATCCAGCGGTGCTGGCCTGGTGTAATCGGGATGTCGTTCTTGTCTTTGAAGACGAGCTGCTTCGTAGGATCATCCTTCAGCTTGACGGCGACAAGGTGCGTAGATCCACCAAAATGGAACATCCCCAACTCATCCCCGGCATTCACGTGTACGGGATGCTCGAAGCCTGGTTTTAAATCGTCACGGGGTACGGTTGAAGAGACCTCGCCCATTCCGATTCCAATGAGTGCAACTCTGTCAATCACCGAGTTGGCGTCCGCCTCAATGATGTAAATGAATCGGGCAGCTGAAACAGAGAGCCAGGCTTGAGACCGGACTATAGCACCGTGAGGATCGCCCTTCTGCAAGCCGTCATCACCAGGGGAGCCATCATCAGGTAACACGGCGTAGTATGTGCCATCTACTCTGGTGGTCGCAACGACGTTGCCCGTGATAGGGCTGTGCCAGCGGTGGTAATCCTGGGGGGAGAGGAACGCCTGGTACACTGATCCGCCTACGAAACCCTCTGCGTACTTGCCCGCAAGGTCGTGAAACATGTCGGAGAGAGAGTAATTCTGACCTTTGAGCCAGAATTGGTCCTGCAACTGTACATTATCAGCAACGCGCATCGAGGTGGATTCGCAGGCATTGTTGATAACGGCATAAACCCCTTTGCGATCGAGCGTCTCGATGGGGCGTAGAGGATTGGGGACGTTGGTACGGAATTTCCTGGTGAAGAAGGAGTCCCAGGTTTTGTATCTCTGCGGTGCCTCGATCTCGAGCTCGAAAGTTTCGTCGAAGCTGGCGCCTTTGAGCCCCTGCTCCAACATCGCCAGGCCCTCCTTAGTAAACCACCCGTCATTATCGTTGAACACTGTGGCAGACTTCTCCGTTTTCAGCATGCTACCCCAGCCGTCTAACATCTTCTTCGCCTCGGCGTTGAAACCCGACCATCGGAACAAATCGTAGCCCGCCGGGGTGTTGCTCAGTAAATCAAGGGCGACGTAGATTGGTACACCAATTGGCTCCCCGATCACCTGGCCTACGGAATTCTTGAGTTTCCAGAACTTGGGACCAGTTTCGACGATGCTGTCGAGAATGGCCCCCAAATGGTCGAGGCTATCCACCTGATGGTTCGCTTCCTCCTTCCACTAGAAAGAAAAACGACTCAGTGAATGGTGCGACGTGAATTTCACGATGGCATACATTGGGATTCTTGGTGTAAATTTTGAGCTGATCGAACATCGCGTTGGAAAGGGGGAACATGACTTCTTTGCTTGCTTTGATGGCCTCGATGAACGCTTTGACATAGGGGTCCTTCACTTCTGCATTCGAGTTCCTGGTTTTCTCGACATGCTTCTTGAAGAAGGCATCGTGGATCTCGGGGTGCTGGGGCAACCAACCATAGTAAAGGGAGCGAGTTATGTGAGAAGGTTGTTTCTGAGACATAGTGATTGGAATAGAGAATGCGGAATGCTGAAGAAGAGCGTCGTTGGACGATGAAACGACGAACCAAAAGGTCGACTCTTTATACCCCAGACCACGCTTTCACTAGGCCGAAAACAGGACATGAATAGGGCGTAAAGCAGGAACCCCAAGACGGTGAACCGAAAAATGGTGTTGACCCTGTGGCTGCTTCCCTGCCTTATCATCATTGCACTATGACGTTCCAAGCTCCGAGGCGAGAAAAACTGCCGGGGAGGTTAGTACGAAGATGGTCAAGACCTGAGAAATGAGGACCATACACGGACCACAATTCAATATCCAATCTCCAAAAGGTGGTATGATACGTGATATCGAAGACAAAAGACTTTTTTTCTTGTCCCAACGGTTCGGCACTGCAGTGTGTCAGTAATCAAACTTCAATCATAGGAAGTTATGGGGATTTGTATCATGCTGCGCGAACGCGTCCACGACGATATGGATATGAAGTTGGAATTACTAGTTCCAGGCTGATGGCCTGCCGACAAACGAGGCGGGGCCAGAGAGGCTGCAGGACGACTTGCCTACTAATGTGAAAAGTCCCGAGCCTGTGGAACTGTGATGAGGTGAAAAGTTCGTGAGGTGTCATAATGGTACCCCACACTCGGCATTCGGCATTCGCGCAAGACCGTGGCCGGTTTGACAGCAAGCTCGGACAACCCGTTTTGGGCATGCACCAGCCAATCAGAGCTCTGAGCAAGAACCCTCATTCCCATGATACCTTCCAAGACTGCTTCCAATCGGTTCCTCTGGAGTACCCTTGTTCCTTTCATTCGCCCTGTCATCATGTAACAGGCGACGGATTCGCGTCATCTTTCGGCAGTGTTATCGCCCTATGATAGATGTGCCGGGCGGAGCTCGCAAAGATCTCGTCAGAGCTGATGAACCCTGGCAGACCTCCAAGATTCGAAGCGCATCAGCTCCCCGCCATGCCCTCTGAGAGAAATAATCATGACCAATGCATCACCATCCTATGAGAGAACGCACACTCTGCACGCCCGAAAATCTTGCACCGTCTTGTATTAAAATCCGACGGGAAAATAAAAGGTACCACGAAAAAAGAAAAGGGGTTCGAGCACATCATCCAACTAACAGCCTCAAAAGGGCATAGAATTCTCCTGTTCTCTGCACCAGAAATGCCACTCTAACTCGCTTGGATCCCTTCAGAAATTGTTAGCCCCATTCACCTTGTCCTTCAGTTGGTTGATGAACTGCTGGTAACTCGGCAGCACGTCCGCACGGTCTTGGATCAGACAGCTGAGTGCCCACAGTCGCAATGGTGGTTCACCGTCCTCCTTGACGACGTACAGATGGGGGTAATACACCCCTCTGCGTAATTCGCGGGTCTTTTGGACGATAGCGTTGACTCGTTGTGAGAATGGGTTTTCAAGAACTGGAAGCGTCATCTGTGTCAGTGAAGATTGACGGTTTGGTGAGCTTATATTCATATCGTCGGCCAAGTATAACACCGTTCACCTTGCCACCACGCAAGACTTCGTAGTTCGGGAGGTTGAATACATCCAAGATCAATTGCGGCACTGCATCGCGACCGACCCACAAGAAGATCGTTTGGCCATCCTCTATCAAGAACAGACCATGCCGTTCAAGGCGCTCGGACGTCAAGGGCAGGGGTGTAGGCATAATGATACCGTTCTCCCCAACAGTCCCTGCCTGCAGGCGAATCAGCCTAAACCCTTAAGTAGTAATGCAGAACAAACGAACCTCAGGAGGCATGTTATGCAGAGAATAAAACGTGGGATGGATGTAGGGAACGAGTGTTTGGGAAGGCAACGAAGTAAGGAGCGCTTGTGCATATGCCCTAAGATCAGGAGGAATCTGGGCGCTCTGCCGGATACCGACCTATTACAACAGCGACGTCACGTTTAAGCATCCCATCTTCAACAGTGTACCATAAGCTGAGACCTTACGTTCTTCAGTAGTCCAAGAACCAACACAGGGAGCATTTTTAGGTTCTCGGAAACAGCCAACTGTGCACTGGCACCTGCACCAGCAGCCGTCATACTGCTCTTGTACGACGACAGAATGTCCACCAAGCGTTGCAGAATCGCATCTCTACTGTCTTCCAGCTTGTGTGTAAGCGAACGCTCCACGGCCTTGTTTGCCAACAGCGTCGCAATAGCTACCTGATCTGCTGAAGCAAATATTTCTGACAGACTGCTCGTGGTAGGCAGCGCCAGTGTGACGACACGGATGCGGCGCTCCCCATAACATGTCGTGTGTAGTACAGCAGTTTGCATGACGACAAACGGTGCGGTGATGGTATCCTCAATTTGGATTTCAATGGCGTACGATTGATCCGTGGGGACAGCCGGCATTGCGAGGAGATCTGTTGATCTGACGAAAAAGTTACCGTGGAACGACGCCATCCGCAAACCTGACATCGACTAAGTAAATTGCCCCGGACAAAAAGGAGACTCCAATTCACCTTTGGAAGCGCGGACACGCATGACAGCTTCAAGCATTATCGGCATCGCAAGCACTTCACCGAATTCATGCGCAAACTTGATGGCGTCCTCAGAGCGCGACGCATTGAACGCAGGATAAAAGAACGTCTGGCCGGAGGTATAATGAGGAAGATATGCTGCAACACATATAAGGGTTCGAGAACAATCTAACTTGAAATGAAAGCTCGCACCGAGACTAGCGACATCTTGGTACGCAGAGCTGAAGAGGAACATATCCACGGAAACTTGGGCCCGCGAGCATTCAATTGCAAACGTCTTGTAAAACGGTGATGCCGCTTGGAGTAGCGATGATTCCTTCTCATGGCATGAGAACTCTCGCAGGACAATGGGCACGTGATTCGTACCTTGGAAGTACCAAGAATCTTGGGGTCCTCACGATTTTTGAGAGCACCAGCGCCAACACCAGGCAAGGAAGCAGACAAGACGATGATTTTGCCGCCGATTGGAGCCTTCAGTGCCGTCAGGTAAACAAAATCAATATAGTGGATATATATACCATCAACTTGAAACCTGCTTGAAGAGCAGGACCAAGAGCACTCCCGACAGTGTGGTTATCTTGGAACATGTCATTGATTCTTCCGAGGAGAGATTCCAGTGACGCTTTTGCTTCTGCCAGGTTGACAAGGAGATCAGTTGGTTTAGGCAGGAAGACGTCATCGACATCGGAGACGACCAGCATGGAGGAATCAGCAGTCCCAGGCTGCATGGGATGCGATCAGAACAGATAATGGACTACATTGGACACAAACTCACAGGCATCGAGAAGAAATACAGCGACGTGTCAAACGCAACAAACGCTACCTTGGTGCGGTCGTCCTCGTTTGGTATACGATCCAAACTCTCCAAGATGGTGCGCGTTGCAGTGGCAACCATACCTGAACATGAAGAATATCAGTCAATACACGAACAACTCAAGACATGATTCCTACCTGACTGAACGGCCGCATGACTGACATCGATGAGGAAAACATACACCGCTGGCTGCGGCGGCCGAACCATGTATTCTGTAGGGGCGACGAACTCGACAACAGAGTGATTCAGCTCATCACGAGACCATCGATCACCAGGCTGATTCCGAGCTTGATCCCAGTCAAAGAGCTGAGGTACCTCGTTCGACATGTTGCACATACAGCACCGCCAACTTGACGAAAAACCACAAATTCAATCGAATTCCGAAAAATGGGGCTGCAGGCGACGTACCGGTTTCCGCCATCGATAAACTGAACATATGGGTTAATGTATGTTCTGCAACGCCTGCATCGCGCGATCACTGTGTCCGTGACCAATGGCACGGGCTGTTCGCCTTCTTTCACAGAGCGGTAAGGGGTGATCACGAGTGCAAGCGGTATCTTTGACTTGTTGAGGAGAGACGACGACGTCGGGATGGCATTCAGGGTACACCGCTGGTAGCTGTGCTCCGCATTCGCGTAAGGCGAGGTGGTGATACACGAATTGGGGGGAAGGCGGATTTCTGGAGGCGGACGATTTAGCTCGCGGGGGTCGGGCGGGGACGTCAAGAGATTCGTCGTGTAGAGCTGTAGCGGTTTCTGGCCCATACCCATCTGACCAAATTGATCCGCCAACTGATTAACGGGGGCAGTCGGGGGATAATAGACGGGCTCCTGTCCGAATCCGGGTGTATTGATGAACTGGGACTCTGGCGGCGGCGGCGCAGGATATGCTGCTTGTTGCTGTCCTGCGAATCCTTGCTCTGCCGCTAACCCAGGGGTAAAAAGTTGGGCGTTGGGCGCTGGTTGCTGTTGGACGCCAACAGGACCATAGGCGGGTTCGGGGATGGCATCGTTAGCGCCGTAGTAAGCTTGTGTCTGACCAGCAGCGTACTGGCGACGCTTGGCATGGCCGTGGATGGGAGGAGGCGAAACAGATGGACCACGTGAATCCAAGTGGGCAGTTGCGACTTGGGATGGATGTTCCCATTGCGATCTTCCGGAGGCAGTCTCTGCGAAAGATGAGAAGTCGGCGCGAAGAAGAGAGAAAAGAAAGCTAACCGATGAAGAGATGTCGCTGGTGAGTTGCATCCCTGCGAGATTTGAGTGATTATTATGGTAGAAAAAAAAGAGAGAACTGTACCATTCTGCAGCCCAACCTGGAGGAAGCTGTTGGACGGGGGACGACGACATTGTGATCGCTAACTCAGTCAGTTGGGTGAATGTAGTATTTTGTCGGAGACACGTAGCAAGTTCCAACACGAACAAACAACTACTCTATTAGCTACTCTTCTCGAGTCGGTTCAACAAAACACCTGTACATGTCTCGAGGGCCTGTATCTCCTCCACCTTTGCGTCCGCACACCCCGCCCATCGAACCTTGACGTTCTCGTCCACCAAGTATACGTACCCGATATGTTTATTCGTCATGCTGAGAGGCTCACGAAACAGCTCTACATTCTGATTTGATACCAGATATGTCGGATGCAACTCCTTTGGTGTCGTCTTCGCGATAGACGACAGGAACAGAGACACGAGCCACGACTTGAGGAGGTTTTCTTGCAGATTAATCTGCACATATTGGTATAGAGGGTTCGACAAATACCGCGCATTCGTCGGCGAGACGAATCCTTTAACGTGAACCTACGTCCATCAGTCGTCACATCACAAGCACGCAAGAAAAGACCGCTGAGCACCTCCGACATCCTGCTAGACAACATGGCAATTACAGAAATGCGGCCCTGACATATGTCAGTGGTGTGTGTCTGAGCGCGCGTGTCTAATCGAGAACCAGAAATGTTGGGGAAATACAACGCTTTCTGAAACATTTTCTCAGTGCGACTATGGACAACATGCATCGTGACACTCACATCCTTCTTGATCATGACGTTGGGTGCCATCCATGTCTTGCCCCCATGCCTCCGGGTAGCATTCAAATCTGTAAAATATCCCTTGCCTACTTCGTTTATCCTGGATGGTTGAACACGAGCAAGGATAGTTACAGAAATAGACTCACAGATGCTGACGTTGTTGGAGACGAGTTTCCTGATCCATCAGTTCCCTTCGCGTGTCATCCCAAGTCTTGTTATGTGCAACAGGCCGGTCCTTGACTCCGAGTGGTCGCTGCAACAGCGAAAGAGGTGCATCGACATTTGTGCCGTCTTCCCCGATACTGCTCGACGACGAATTCCACCGACTGAAGGGTTTGCTGTGTCTGAGCAAGAGCCTCACCGGTTGGCGGACGGACATTTCGGGATCAAAGAACGCTATTACTAAATATAGAAATGGATGATATTCAGTCACGTGATGATTACTTACTTACGTAAACGACTACGAAAGGCAAGTTCAAGTTGAACTTGCTCCGGGCTCCCAGTTCTGCCAGATTTCTCCTGTTCACTAAGTGTTCAATTTTTTTGGCATTTGCAGGTAATCACTAAAAGTCCCAAAGCCAACGTACCCAATGGCCAATGTATCAATTCACCATATAACAATGTTGCGTCTCATCGCAAATAGATGCTTTGGTGCACCAGCTTCATTGAATACGATGACAGATCAGACTGCAGGTTGGTTTAGAACATAAGAGAGTCTAAGTGTTGTGGTATACCTCAAGTTCGGGAAATAGAAGGTCATCGCCGCGAGTCTCCCATACTAGGTACGTAGTCCCCTTAGAGACTTTCAGCTTCTTTTGCCTGCTGACTTTACGTGTCGCCGTCGCAGAAATTCGATTGACTGGCTGAGGGTTGTGCAGCTCGATTAACCACGGTAGCAGGCGTCCCAAACACAATCTTTTGGGCCAAACACTTCTTCGATCGTGTGCGTGTATCACGGAGGGTGTATTCCATTCCTCGTTCGAACGGTTGCGTATCCAGACAGCATTCTGAGCTTTGTAAACAATGACCGCACCAAAGACGACATCGAATGGGGTCGGCAAGACCTCTGTTACTGTCTCTGCTGACAGAAAGCGCGTTGCTTGCGTTGTCTGCAACGGTTGATAAATTGGCGTTGATGTTGAATTGTAGGTTATCACCTGACCAACCCGGTGCCTGCACATAGCTTGAGGAGACGGAGGGGACGTGTCCGGGTAAGGCTCGGTGTACCATCATGGCTCTGACGCGTGCCAAGTTCACCTAGGCCAAAGCGATCGACATGTTCGGCGATTATCTCTTCCAAAACACATGCCCCCATGTCTACGCTCCGACGCTCTCATAATCGCGATTTTAATGTTTGTCAAGACCACATGTCCGTCCAGAGCCGACTCAAAAGAGAAATCCCGTTGCAGTACTTTGCCTGTAGCGGCAACGCCAGCGCAAGTCGCGAGTAGGGAAGCTGCTTGGTGTATTTCGAGCTTCAAGTTGGGCGATGAGCGCTGTGAGCCATCGGATTGCACAGGTACACTCGAAGGCGTCGAATCGGACGAGCTGGACATCGTCGTCCTCGCCGTAGGTAGGCAAACTACTCGATGACCTGACCATGACACACAATTACATTATCATGGACCGAGTCGCGATTCCCTCGACCCAACCAACCTTTTGCAACACTCCAGGGTTCCTAGTCCTGTTCATCGGCATTCTCCCTCGCGATTCCCTCGTCCAGCTTTAATTCAGCGTCATCCTCTTTTGCCCGGGACTGTCTCAGGAAAGGAGCAACACTGGCTCAACGTCAACCCAAATTCACCCGAGCTCTTCAAACAGAATGTACAGCACACCTCATTCGGGTGAACGCGCTCGCACGAAGTTTGTTGAACGGAATGTAATTGGGCCCTGTCAGCTTATTGCATATGCGTCGTTCAGAAAACACGCCTACCAGGCGGGCGTCAGTCCCGCTCGGACAGAAGGTCAGCCGGGATGCACTGGCCCCATTGGGGTCCGTTGATTTTCCGCGGCGAACTTGACGGCACTCGATCAAGCCTTGCAGGTCCTCGCCGACGTACTCAGATAATCTAGAGTCGGTGCCTACCCGCTCCCTGGGTAGAATGCGATTATGCGAGTCCGCCGAGCGAGCAGCAGCTCATCGCGGATACGAGTCGTATCATACTATCACACGACCTGCGGTTCAGTAAATGTACCAAGAGGTTTAGTGAATGCAAGAGAGCAGCGCGGTCGTCGAGTCAGTATTAAAAACTGTTGGCTCCTATAGAGAACGGTATGAAATACAAGATCGCTTGCTGTGCAATTCCAATACAATCATTTTCGTATATTGTACACTGAACGTCACAAAACTATCTTCGATTCCGATCACCATACTTCCTAGTGCACTTATCCTGAACGTTCACAAGTTGCTCAATCTTGCTCGTCCAAGGTATAGATGTGGTTAGAGACACACAGAACCTGTGGGGACGATCAATGAGCACCCTTCAATAGTCACAATGAAGTGCGAAGGCTTGACCTGGCCGGGATAGACGTCCAAACATTTCGGGCCTACGTTCGGGTTGTTCTTCTTAATGGTGTCCACACTGATGTTGTACAGTTTCGCGATGCGCTCGCAATCGTTCCCGGGCTGCACAACGTGGGTGGCTGTGCAATCATGACCTTTAAGACCAAGGCAGAGCTTCTATATACATAATACATAGCATTCGGTGCCAGGCCACTAGTTCAGTCTTGCTGTATAACATAGGCATAAGGCTACCTCACCTCGCCAGGTCGGAGATTGGTACAACTCTCGTTGATGATGCCCTTGTTTACATTTGCAAGCTGGTAGCTATTAATCACGGACCGTGTAGTGAGCTGCCGACTCATCAGCAGTATCAATAATCGCGTGGCTTACGTGGAGACGCCATACCTGGCGGATATGGCGTTGCAGGTATCACCTGCGCTAACAATCCCATGGCGAGTGCATTCGTCAAGGGAGAGGCCTGTTTAGGTTATACTGAGAAACAAGGTCGGGAAACAACGAATCAACATCCACGAACCCTCGAAAAAGGTGGCAGCAGCAATCGCAGCTTTGATACTGGGTGTAAGAATGAACATGGCGAGTACTTGAAGAGTGGGGTATTCACAGATGAATGGGGTTTCTGCTGCAAAATTGTGAGGGTTTAAATACCTCACCGAGCCCGGAGATTCAATCTCTTTTTACCAAGGCCAACAGACGAAGATTGACTTGAACCGGTTACCGGAAGGCTCACGAAAGCCTGCGAGCGCAAATGATTAACGGCATAAACACCCTGTGGCCCAGTGAAGTTCCTGAAATACTTACTCGGTTCGGACCCATTTGTTTTCAAGAAGCGCGGACATTTCTGGGCGAGGTGGGGCGAGGTAGAGGGCGGCAAGGTTAGGTAGTATACACATTACGAGGACAACAGCAAGCGACTGGGAGCCTGGAGGAGACACTGAGTGACTCCGAGTTCGAGGGCGTGCGTGCGTTCTGCGTGTGCGCATTACGAGGGCGGGCGGTCGGCCTGGCGTAATTTCCAAGCTAGTAAGATTTCCAATAACAAGTTAACAACGTGATGGAGCAGCGCTCAGCGTGCCGCAAAAGCGGGTTTATGTGACGGCGCAAAGTAGATCAGAAACCTGTGGAGAATTTCAACTTGACCTAATGGGACCCTGTGCTGAACGTTTACGACCGCGAGAATACTCTTCAATAGTTCCATCAATCTTCATTTCAAATAGGGGATAGTGTGGACAGAAATAGTAGGTGGTAGTAAAGAATGAATGTGGTACCCTCGGAGGTAAGTTTGAATCTGATCTTGAAAGTATGGACATGTACTACAAATGTCAAATGACTGGCGTTGCTAGACTGTACATACTAGCATACTTGTGCGATTGGGAGTCTCAGGCAAGCGTCTTATTGACTCTTACAATACTGTAATCAATATTAGATCTAACAATCACTCAAATATTCCGAGTCCCGATAGCAACCCATCAGATTGATCATTACCACTAGTAAGCAGCCGAAGTTCCTTGATTCAAACCTTCCAAGACTGCTGCCGCTCAAACTCGGTTCCAAGCATTTCCTTCCATTCATCCCTGTGACAAATAAAAGTCTTCAATGATGTTATTTTCGTTGGCATGTTCGGTTTGATTACACTCCGAGGAGCCGATTTGGGGTTCACAATTCCAATAGAATCCGTTGACGACGTTTTCAGCATCCAGCAATCTAGCAAACCATCAGATCGATCCCACGTTCAAACCCAGAATCTATGACTGCTGCCACTCAAACTCGGTTCCGGGATGCCCTGCCCCCATCGGGGTCCGTTGATTTCCCGCGGCGAACTTGACGGCACTCGATCAAGCCTTGCAGGTCCTCGCCGACGTACTCAGACAATCTAGAGTCGGTGCCTACCCGCTCCCTAGGGTAGAATGCGAGTCCGCCGAGCGAGCAGCAGCTCATTGCGGATATGACCCGCGGTTCAGCAAATGTACCAAGAGGTTTAGTGAATGCAAGAGAGCAGCGCGGTCGTCGAGTCACTATTGAAAACTGTTGGCTCTTATAGAGAACAGTATGAAATACAAGATCGCTTGCTGTGCAATTCCAATACATACAATCATTTTCGTATATTGTACACTGAACGTCACAAAACTATCTTCGATTCCGATCACCATACTTCCTAGTGCACTTATCTTGAACGTTTACAGGTTGTTCAAGCTTGCTAGTCCAAGGTGTAGATTTGGTCGGAAACACACAGAACCTACGGTGGGGACGATCAATGAGCACCGTTGAACAGTCACAATGAAGTGCGAAGGCTTGACCTGGCCGGGATAGATGTCCAAACACTCCGAGCCCAAGTTCGGGTTGTTCCTCTTCAACGTGTCCACATTGATGTTGTACAAGTCCGCGATGTACCCGCAATCGTTCCCGGGCTGCACAACGTGAGTGGCTGTGCAATCATAACCTTCAAGACCAAGGCAGAGCTCCTATATACATAGCATTCGGCGCCAGGCCACTGGTTCAGTCTTGCTGGATAACATGGGCATAAGGCTACCTCACCTGTCCAGGTTGGAGATTGGTACAATCCTCGTTGATGATGCCCCTGTTTACATTTGCAAGCTGGTAGCTATTAATCACAGACCGTGTAGTGAGCTGCCGACATCAGCAGTACCGATAATTGCGTGGCTTACGTGGAGACGCCGTACCTGGCGGATATGACGTTGCAGGTATCACCTGGGTTAACAGTCCCATAGCGAGTGCAGTCTTGGGAGAGAGCTGTTTGGGTTATACAAGAAGGCTGAGAAACAAGGTCGGGGAACAACGAATCAACATCCACGAACCCTCGAAAAAGGTGGCAGCAGCAATCGCAGCTTTGATGCTGGGTGTAATAATGAACATGGCGAGTACTTAAAGAGTGGGGTGTTCACAGATGAGTGGGGTTTCTGCTGCAAAATTGTGAGGGTTTAAATACCTCATCAAGCCCGGAGATTCAATCTCTTTTTACCAAGGCCAACAGACGAAGATTGACTTGAACCGGAAGGCTCAGGAAAGCCTGAGAGCGCAAAGGATTAACGGCATAAACACCCTGTGGCCCAGTGAAGTTCCTGAAATACTTACTCGGTTCGGACCCATTTGTTTTCAAGAAGCGCGGCCATTTCTGAGCGAGGTGGAGCAAGGTAGAGGGCGGGCAAGGATACGTAGTATACGCATTACGAAGACAACAGCAAGCGACTGGGAGGGAGGGAGACACTGAGTGACTCGGAGTCAGAGGACGTGCGTGCGTTCTGCGTGTGCGCATCACGAGGGCGGGCGGTCTGCCTCAGGCTGGCGTAATTTCCAAGCTAGTAAGTTAGTAATGTTTCGAACGTTGCGTGATGGGTTCCAAACAGCGCTCAGCTTGCCATAAAAGCGGGTTTATGTGGGCGCAAAGTAGATCAGAAACCTGTGGAGAATTTCAACTTCAAGTTGACGTAATGACCCGGGCCCAGACCCTGTTGTGAACGTTTACGACCGCGAGAATACTCTTCAATAGTTCCATCGTTCTTCATTTCAAAGGACAGTGTGGACAGAAATAGGTGCAATTACTGAGAAATGAATGTGGTACTTCATGGCCGCAGTGCGACTCGGAGTCGGAGGTAAGTATAACTTGAATCTAATCTTGAAAGTATGTCACATGTACTACTACAAATATCAGACTAGCATTGCTAGTAGCATACTTGTGCGATTGGGAGTCTCAGGCAAGCCTGTAGACACATATAACCCCGTCTCATCAGATCCATTCGGTTCAATTACGTTCCGAGATTTTGGGGTTGTGGGGTAACCTGAAAATTAGAATAGATACATAATAAAATCCGCAATCAGAGCATAGCAACCCATCAGATTGATCCCAAACCTTCCAAGACTGCTGCCGCTTAAACTCGGTTCCAGTAATAGTCTTCAATGATGTTACTTTCATTGGCATATTCGGTCTGATTACGCTCCGAGGAGCAGATTTGGGGTTCACAATTCCAATAGAATTCGTTGACGACATTTTCAGCATCTAGCAATCTTGCAAACCATCAGATCGATCCCATGTTCAAACCCGGATCCATGACTGCTGCCACTCAAACTCGGTTCCCAGCACTTCCTTCCGTTCATCCCGTGGCAAATAACAGCCTTCTTGTTACTTTCGTTGGCATAATATTACGTTCCCATATTTTGGGGTTCAAACGTTCACAACAAAATCCGTGAGTCACGGCGGTATTTTAAGCATCTAGAAACCAATCAGAACATAGTAAACCATCAGAACGTTTTTACATTCAAATTACCTGCCTGGGCAGGCAGGTGGGTCAGTTTGATACATCAAGTAGTAGTAGTAATGCGGAACAAACCAATCTCATGATCAGAAGGTGGCATGTTGTGTATGTACCGCCACGCGTTCGGAATGATGATATCCAGATTCGCCTTCGTACCTCAGCACGGGGATGGCGAGCACGTCCAGCAGGGGCACGATGGCGCCGACGTGGCTTTCAACGGGGGCTACCGTGAAATGAAATTGACCGCGTAGAGCGAGACTACTATGCGAGCACAATTCAAGTTGGGGCGATAAATGTGGGGTAGACGTGAAGTGTTGGAGATGCGGAAAGAGAAAACAAGGAGCGCTAATACGATCAACCCTACAGACCCTTCGTAAACCACAGGTTGCAAATGCAATGACCGCTACGCAAACGTCTGACTGTCAACCTGAGGTGGAATACAGCTGATTTATAACATTCAAGCTGTTCCAACTTGAACCTTGCGAGCGTATACACCAGCAAGAGTTTAGTACTACCTTTATCTCCTTCACCGCTCAAAAAGGTGTCTCACGACCATAACAGTAAGAATGCGCGAAGAAGTCAAACAACGCACCAGAGTTAGGGACTTCAAGTTGCCATCAATATTGTTGCCAAGTGGTCTCCGAGTCGTTGACTCTAATTAAGGGCCACCCATTCGGGCAATTCCGATCGATCGAGGCACTAAAAAGTAAGTGACGGCATAAGCCGAGTGCCTACGTCACGTGATTATTATATATATGACGCGGGTCGTGCACACTTTGTTGATCGACCATTCTTGACCTCTTACCACCACCATCTACCACCTCTCTGCATAGTACACACATGGTTCGTCGACGCTCATTGTGTTGTGATCTGAGTACTCATCTCGCGTGGATTTAGTCTGGGAAGGGTGCGTCACTCACAACGCCGCCTTTCTGGCTGTTCCTAATCTCTCGGGATCTGCAGGCAAAGCTGGCAAGTCTGGTGGCAAGGCCGGTGGCGAAGGAAAGTCACAGTCTCGCTCTGCAAAGGCCGGACTCCAGTTCCCAGTCGGTCGTGTACATCGTCTGTTGAAGAAGGGCAATTACGCCCAGCGTGTGGGTGCTGGTGCACCAGGTATGAGCTCATCCATCCTATGATTTCATTCATTCAATGTTAAATTTTCGTAAGTGTACCTTGCGGCGGTCCTGGAGTATCTCGCTGCC
This sequence comes from Leccinum rimulosum, assembly GCA_038091395.1. Taxonomy (NCBI): domain Eukaryota; kingdom Fungi; phylum Basidiomycota; class Agaricomycetes; order Boletales; family Boletaceae; genus Leccinum; species Leccinum rimulosum. Next base: position 20,493 of record JBBPOJ010000417.1, read on the forward strand.
GAGATCCTTGAACTTGCAGGGAATGCCGCCCGTGATAACAAGGTATGTGGGAGATACCGACGACGATTCGACGTTGCCTCAGGCTCAAGGTACTCAACATTCTTCAGAAACAACGTATTGTCCCGCGCCACCTTCAACTCGCTATTAGAAATGACGAGGAGTAGGTGTTGAGTCCATTGCAAGAATTCCCGTTGATTATTTTGTTACAGGTTGAACAAACTCCTCGGTGACGTAGTCATATCGCAAGGCGGTGTCGTTCCTTTCATCAACCCCGAATTATTGCCCAGCAAGACAAGGTTTGTCCAACCGGTCTTCTCTCAATTGGATGGTTATCTGATCTATGCGATAGCAAAGGAAAGAAGGAGGGCGTCAGCCAGGAAGTATAGATTTTTTGTGTTCTGTTACTGGTTCGATATCTATTTATCATCTGCATTTGATGTATCATGTAATAAGTACCGGTGTTACTATCCGTTGTAATATCATAACATCTGGTCGCGGTGGACATAATTGCGTCTGAAAAGGCTTGAAAGGGTTCATCGTACGTATGTTGGTTTGATTGTCACGGAATGGATGATTGCCTTCATATCCAATTTCATGAGCAACGCCAACTTCAGGCCCAACGCCCAACGCCCAACGACTCGGAGCTCACTCGCCCACAGATCAAATTCGGATCGGCCCATCTATGGGGTTGTCGAGGCTAATCCAGTGACGTGATCATTTCTTATCCAGAAATTTGCGTCCGAACATAGTGGAATGTAGCGCGGCTTGACGCGGGCATCCCCGGGCGCGATCGAGACTCGCTCTGAGGATCCCAAACTTGGTTGCAGTGCAATTTCCACCTATTCTTTTTATACTTGGTGGCCGTCGAACCTGAAGGGGAGAAACCCGTCAAGAAGTAGGTCGAGTTAATATCCTGACAGCCGGAGATGGAGCCGCTGGGTAAATCTGTGTTGGACAAGTGGGAGCCTGTAGTACGCGAGCTTGAAAAGCAGGTTGGGCGGATCGTCGAGGTGCGTTTCAGCTAAGCGATGACCAATCGTGGGGCGCAAGGCTCGGCGGGATTAATTCAAATTAGCGTCTGGGTTGTCCTTGCAATATACACGCCCGCGACGCCGTTGAGCTGCTCGGACTCGCACGGTGCAAGATAATTTGGTTCACAGAAAAATTGTGCAGCGTGCTAACTGAAGAAAATCCCAATCATACATATCAGATATCCATGCTCATATTCCTACATCATATACCATGGCCTGCGTCTCGCTTCCGCAATACATGAGGATTTACTGCGGGCGAAAGAATCAACTCCTTCCAGAGTTGTCTCCAAGATATCGGATTTCCCTGTTTCGAGAGATGTCGCATATCAGCTCGAGATGCAAATCCCATGCCATGCGCAGGTACGACGCACCACGTCCCGCTGCATCACACAAAATGCACCCACAACCTGCATTCGACTATACTCTTCCAGCTCGATCCATCCCTTGAACACGATCTTGCGTTTGTCGTACCCACCCACCCGAAGCCGGTGGACCGCCCTCGACCCTTTGACGATCGTGCCATCCTTGTACTTGACGCCGAGGGCGTCGAGGCTTTCCTTGATAAGATCGATGAGGATCTCGGGTCCGATTCCGGTATAAAAGCGGGTAAGTTGCGGGATATAGCGCCGCCCGCCTTGCGTTTGGGACTGCAGGGTGGTCGGGTGAGCAAATTATCGAGGCAGAAAATGCACCGTGGAACTCACAAATAAGAGGAGGGATTGCGTGAATTGGGATTGAGCAGAGGACATGATTTCATCTCCGTCAACATCTTTGCGCGAGCTGGAAAGTCAAGTCAAGTCAACCGGTGCCTCATGGAACGGTGTAAACACTTACCTAGTGCTCGAGAAGTCAGGATCGGTGTACATGAGATCACCATTGTTGCGCAAGGACTGAGTAAGCTGTTCGGCCAATGCATGCACGCCTTGCGTAGCGAGTTGGCTCGGTCTAATAGAGTGAACAACGGTACCTCGCCGTCACTGCTCTGACGTACCTTGTACACCAAGGGTGTGCATAGATTTCGGACATCCCCATGCGCTTTTCAGGTTCCAGTGTTAGCATGCTACAAATAAGAGCTACACGGAATGTTTATTCACCGTCACGAAAAAAGATCCAATGACGTACAGAGAGCAGATATGCTAAAGTTGGTCCACGGTGCTTCATTAAATATCTCTCCAGAAAGATATCTGCAAAATTCAGGGCTACGGTCCGTGGGCTCATCCCATGGGGTATCTGAACAAGGGTTAGAATATAAAAAATAACAAAGGCATGCAACACGTACTGCCAGCGAGCAGTGCGAACAGGATGACGCCCATGCCCCATATATCGATAGGTTCTGCTTGATACGGCACCCCGTAATTTAGCTGACATCGAAATAATAAGCAACTTTTCCACAGAAAAGGTGTAAATACACACTTCTGGAGCGATGTAGGGTAAGCTGCCACAACGCTCGGTCAAAGGGCGGGTTTTCTCCTTCTGTTTGTAAACGGCTGAGAGGCCAAAGTCGGATATCTTGAGTATTCCGGCGGCATCGAGGAGTAGATTTTCAGGTTTAAGGTCTCTGTGACAGACGCCTTGTGTGTGGATGAAGTTCTGGATGAAGTTCAGCGCGTGGTGCGGTATGGAACGGGAACGAGAGGACGTGCCATTCCGTCCATTAGCTGCCTGAAATACAGATGTGCCACATCCTCGCCCGTTCCTACGTCTGGGGCTGTGGAAGACTTGAACACGGTGGCACAAGGGCTCGATCGAGATATACTCACCGATCTTATCAAACAAATCCCCTCCCGCGGCAAACTCGAGGAGCATATAAATTCCCGGTGCGTAGACGTGCTCGTACTTTCGTTCCACTACCACTGCGCTGATGAATTCAAGCACGTTACGATGTTTCAAGGCAGCGTGTATCTTCATTTCCTTGTCCACCGTTTTGCGATCCTTGTCGGTCGTATTATCGTTGATAAAGATCAGTTTGCATGCTGCTACGTGATGATTTTCGACGTGTACGGCCTGGAAAACGCTGGGGAATGCGAACATGAGCAGAGGAAGAGACAAAGGAGAAAGATGAGTCACGTTGAGAAACCACCTCCACCGATCTCTTTTACGAGCTGGTAACCTGTAGTCTACCTTGAGTATGCTGCACAGGAAATGTGTTTGATAGCTTTGCACACCAGCGACTTTGGGATACTTCATGGTACAGTTGTGGAGTGGATTTGGACTTGGACTGCCTCCGACATATTGATATGATTCACGTCCAGCGCGCCTTTGCACCCATTGTGACAACGCGCTGTGACGTAATCACGTGTTATCCGTCACACTCTGGACGCGACTCGTGACTAAACTAGGATACGTCGCCGCGGATCACCTCGTGGTGCTCCCCGTTCACTGTGCATCCCATGTGGATGACTGTCTGCTTATGTTTCTTTTCTTTCCCCTAATGTCATAGGTATAACTGGAATGATACAGTTCAATTTCTAGTTCGAACTTGGTCTTCATCCTATTTGCCATCGCAAAAGAAAAAGAGAGCACAGAACCGGATTCGTCTCCGGACGTGAAGACTCTGTAGAGGTATAAAAACCCTGCAATTTTGCAGCAGGTATCCCATCTCACCCGCGAATTCCTTATTCTTCTACTGGTTCCTCGTTTGAACATGCTCGGTCTTCTCACAACCTTTGCGATTGCTGCCGCCGCCTTTCTTCAGGGTTCGTGGATTCCGCTATGCTGTCCCCTCACCCTTGTTTCTCAGTTTTTTTATAGCCCAGGCAACCCTACCTCCTAATTGCGATCGAGATGTGACTGTTGTTGCGGGGGATACCTGTGACATCATATCTGCCAAGCACAACGTCTCCACGTAGGTCGATTATCCCCACTACTGGCATCGGTAACTCACTGCGCGGTGTATAATCCATAGCTATCAGCTCGCAGCTGTGAATAGCGGCATCATTGACCCATACTGTGACAATCTCTATGTTGGCGAGGTAAGTTGACCCTCCCGCCCCTGCTTCCAGCAAGATTAAACCAGCGGGATGAATTCTACGCAGGTCATCTGCCTTGGTCTCACCGGTCAAGATTGCAAAACCACCTACGTTGCGCGCTCCGGGGACACTTGTGCCAATATCACGGCCGCGTACAACATTCCGAAGAAGACGTTGCTCATGAACAACCCGAACCTGAACCCCATTTGCACGAACCTATATCCTAACGAGGTCGAGCCTTGCACTCATTCGTGATGCCTGGAGACTCATTGAACATTCCCATAGGTCCTGTGTGTCTCTAGCACGATTTACGTCAACTTGACTAGCGACCCTGAAAAATCTTGATGTCACACCTTGTACACAGAATAAGTACTCCTGCAATTATACTGAACGGATTTTAATCTGGCGCCAGCAAAGCCCATTGAGTCCGGGATGCGAATCGTGCGGATGGCACGAAGTGAGATCTGAGCAGGTCGGAAAATGCACATTCACTGTCTGGTCATCGTACCTACCCATTGGATTCGGTAGTACAATATACTCTATATCTTCGTCCGTGCAGCTCCTTTCAGGCAACCCATCACGCTTCACAAAAAATAGATTGATAATGAATGATAAGTTCTCGCTCGGATCCGTCTGGAATGCGATTCTTTGGACCCAATACTGTACATTTGACCGTGCTGGACCCGAACGTGGGTTTCTGTCGCAGAGGAATCACGAGGTGGAATAGTATGGGTTCCTCGTTCGAACTGTTGGGGATCTAGACAACTGAGCGTAAGTGATGATCCGCCAAAGATGACATCGAATGGGGTTAACAAGACCGCTGGCATTATCTTTGTCGTCGGAACCGATGATCAGTCCAAAGGGTGACTGCTGCCAGTGATGGAAAGCGCAAGTCGCGACCAGCGCTGTGAATACTGCGTAGCCACGCTTTGAAGGCGCGAGTTGGTTCGGACGCGCTGGAATCATCGTCCTCGTTGTGGGGTGGAAAATACCTTGCGAGAGTCGCGCACATAGTGGAACCTTCAAGTTAATGAGGTATGTACTGCAACGGAAGACGCGACGTCGGCTGTCGGAACTGTGACTGGGAAAGAGTCACGATGAGCTCAACCCAACCATCCTTTGCAACGCCCCAGGGCTCCCAGTCCTCCTCATCAGCATTCTCCTTCGCGATTCCCTCGTCTAGCTTTAATTCATCGTCGTCCTCGTTCCCGGGACTGTCTCAGGAAACGAGCAACACTGGCTCAACATCGACCCTCGTCGACCCAAACTCGCCCGAGCTCTTCAAACAGAATGTACAGATCGCCATGGAACACGTCGCTCGGGTGAACGCGCTCGCACGCAACTCGATGAACGGCATGTAGGTCCAGCCCGAGCTTTCGATATTTGGCCCTGCCAGCTCATTTCATACGCGTCGTTCAGACAACAGGCCTACCAGGCGGGCGTCAATCCCGCACAGACAAAAGGTCAGCCGGATGCCCAACCCCGCTGGCGTCCATGTAGTTTATTCTCTGCAGCGGACTTGACGGCACTTGATCAAGGCTTGCAAGTCCTTGCCGACGTACTAAGACAATCTGGAGTCGGCGCCTACCCGCTCCCTACGCAGAACGCGAGTCCACCGAGCGAGCAGCAGCTTATCGTGGATACGACTCGTGGGGTTCAGCATTTGTACGAGGAATTCAAGCGGATGCAAGAGAGCAGCGCGGTCGTCGGCAACCTCTTGGTTGCTTCGGAGAATCTGGGACGACCAAAGGCGTGACAGTTTACGCTTACACTGGCGCTCTGTCTGGCCCAGTTTATCGGGCCCATCCAAAACCGCATCAAATGAACGTTGATAAATCGGCTGTCGTGGTGTGGCGAGCGTTTGGTTGTGTAGTGAGGTACAGAGAACGGCATGGGTAATTCTCCTTTAATGAAGATAGTCTTGGCACGCATACCTTCCACAACACATGGCTCCTCGTAACACTCACATTTCTGAACATCCCGACTCTTCGGTATGAGGGGACTTCTCCTTTGCGCCTATCCCGACTCGGGGGGTATGCGTTATGAACGTTAAGCAAAGTGAGTGGTGTTGCACTTGACTAATGATATCTTGTGTGTATGCTCCCTCAATCATCCACTTTCACTGGCACAGATGATCCTCCCAGTTCGAACTCGTTCTCACAACGGGTCAATGCCGTCGTCTCAAAGACCCGCGATCTACGCAGAGGGGTCACGGTGCATTATCCGCATCTATATGTCGTCGAGGATGATAGCATAATATTAGCATTGCGACTGTATGCACTCGTGTGTTCTCTCATAGGGTGGATTGGCCCATTGAAGGGGGCCTTATTGTTGTCCCTCTCGGCACGACGGTGGAAATGGGTCCCAATGGATCACGCGGCAGAACTGCCTACAACAAGAACTAGACCCAACATTCCCGGGCCATACACGATACCTTGTGCCCCTTGCCTAGGCCCACCCCGGTCCAGCGGGGAGCTAGAGTGTTGGAAATATTTGCAAATTTCGTTCAAACTACATCTCTGATCATCTGACGAGAACGCGCGAGCTCCACATGGGAATAAGTGCTATGCTATACGACAACTAATCTGCTGTAATTTGTCACGAGATGAATGAAAGGAAGTGCTTGGAGCGACAGCTGGGCACGTTTGAAGCGCTGATGGCTTGCTATACTCTGATTGGCTGATATCAGAGCCGCAGCGCTGCCTCCGCCTAGTCTCCCGTAGGCAGCCCCTTAGGCAGGAAGCAGGAAGACAATCGTTCCTTCTTTTAGGGCCTGCCACCCCAACGCCATGACGTCACTGATTTTATTTGAATTCTGAACCTTTACGTCGAAACCCCACAACTCTAAATCTCGGAACGTAATCGAACCGAATCATAGAAAGGATCTGATAACATGCGCCTACAGGCTTGCCTGAGGCTCCCAGATTATCGCTAGTTTGAAGTTGTTTGGGATTTGTAGGACACACTGCCACTGGGGTCGTGTACGATTTCTGTCCACATTTCATGATTCGAACTAAAGATACTTATTCTCGCGGTCGTAAACGTACAGAATCTTGGCAAATTGATGCTCTCCACAGTGGGACAGGCTTCGATCTACATTGCGCCATACTTTTCTGGCAGACTGCACCCACGCATGGCCTGTGACTCGGAGTCGCTCAATGTCTCCCTCCCTCACAGCTGCTTGCTGTTTACCTCGTAATGCGCATACGTCTCCTAGTATGGCGATCGCAATCGAGGGTAGTTTTGTGACGATCAGTGTATGTGTACTATGAAGATACTTGTATTTTGGAATTGCGCAGCAAGTGACTCATCGATTAATCTTTGAGGTCGAATGTTTCATACCGTTCCTACCAATACCTAGCAACGCTGAGCCCGGGACATCGCCTCGTCGTACGTTCGAGTAAAATCACCAGCCAATCTACGTTCATCTGATTTCCGAGCGTCTGTGTGACTGTCACGGAGATTC
>JBBPOJ010000418.1:0-27952 GCA_038091395.1 Leccinum rimulosum
GACATCCTCCTATATGAAACAGGCCCTTCCATTCTTCAGACCAAACAGGCCAGCGAAGGGCCCTCCATTCCAAATGGAACATTTGCGCCCCAGGCCAGCCAATCCGATTGGAACAAAGTGACTATGTGCCCTAGGACTCACGCCCCCGCTCATCCCCCCACCCGTCCACTCACACAAACGCCTCAGCGACGACACGAACCCCGCATCGATAAACTCTTGCCTTCGCCGCGGGTTGCTCATTAGCAAATTGAGCACGCACGACACGAACGACGAGCGGATGCCCGACTTGGTATCCGCCATGCACGAGTGCACGAGATCCAGGATGGGCGGGTGCGTGAAGATGATATCTTGTTGGGCGCGCGTGCCGTTGGAAAGGTTAACGAGGAAATAGGCGGTCTGTAAGAGAAACGGGAGAGAAAGCAAATGGGCAGGGGATATATGCGCGAAAAGGTGAGAAAAAAATACCATTACCTCACGCGTCACAAGTTCGCTGGATGACTCAAGCCCGGCCGAGATAGAGCCCGCATCCGCGTCTTCACCCATTGTATTGTAGACGAGGCCCCGTCTTCGTCTTCGGCGAGGTTCCGAAGAATGCAAAACGCCTGGATCTGGGTCTACGTCGCTTATGAGTCTATTAAAGAATTCGGTAGTCTATGCATCAGAGAAAAGGAAAACCAAACCAAAAGGCGACGACGTACTCTGCGAGGTGCGTCCATCCGAGGTGCGTCATGACCATCCGTTTTGTGTCGAGACTGCTCTTGCACAACAAGTTCTTCATCGCCCACAGGACGCTCATCCGAATCTCTTGTTCTTCCATCCTGGAAAGCTGCATCAGTCGCACGAGCAAGCCGTCGACAAGCATAACCTTTTTTAATGTATCAATCGCCCTCTTAAGCACGGCGCATACATGCGGGCTTACCGGTCTCAAAGGCGTTGACGAGATTGCACACGACGGCCAATATGACTGTCGGTTCCTCGTCCTCCTTTTTGAATATACAACGCCAAGCTGGCGCCGCTGTCAGTCAGGTTCGTTCGTATGATCGCGGCGTCGCGACTGAGCGCTCGGATGTACTGACAGGCCGCGACACGCACACCCACGCTCTTGTGTGCGAGGCATGCTCGGAGGAGAGGGATCAGCTGGATGTTGTCCGCTAGCTCCCGCTTGATGGCCTTGTCAAAGAGGGAGATGGAGGCTATTGCCCTGAGCGCTGCCTGAGAGGGTGGAGTTGAATTACGAAAACGAAGAGAAAGGGGGCGCGCAGACATCTCGGAGGATGACTCTGCTCTCCGACTCGTCAATGTCCCAGTCCGATGGCTTATCAAAGGGGGTGATAGATTTGACTAGTGCAGACACGCTGACAAGCGCCCCGTGATCGTATACCTCTAGACATATGTCCTTTTCATCTCTAACCAGCAGAGCTGCCAAGAGTACATTGAGGGTCGTTCATGCAAGTAGAGAATAAATACGAACAGAGCGTGTGACAGGCTTTGGTTTTGGTTTAAGGAGATTCGAAAGGCGAGATCAGGATACGGTTGGGAACTTGAATGACGGTGAGCGCAGCTGCAGGGTCTACCATACCCGGGTGGTTGTTTGCTTGGGCACGGATGATATTTGTGACGCTTGTTTTCAACGTATGGAACACATGGTATTAAAAAAGATTAGACTCGGGGGACTCACCACAGCGATGCTGCGAGTTGAACGTTCGTGACACGCTTGGTCAATGTCAAGACCAGCGGAAACGGTCGTGAGGCTACACACGCAAAAATGGATGACTATAAAGCGCATATATGCGGTTAGCAGGCTTACTAGCGTCTGTGTACAACCTTACCAGTGCAGCAGCAACAGGCGGATTATCCAGAGCGAATGCGGCAAGGGCGCATAATGCAGCTTCTTGTACCTATACTCGTTATCAATAGACAAAAACTACAAGAAGATAGCATATATGCACCTTGATATCCTTCTTCTGAATCATGGCCATAAAGGTTCGGATGACCCAGGTACCGTTTCTGGTAGCGGCGTGCACGACTCCGGGTTTCTCCCAGCCGCGCCAACTCCTGAGGTCCCGCTGGCGCTCCACGCGAGGGAGCATGTTCGGATTGGGCCGAGGGTGGGACCAGTCACTTTGACCATGGCGCTGGTGAGGACACGCAGAGCGCGGGCTAGTGCGGATTTGAGGGAGGCTATAGAGAGAGCCTGTGGGTTGCGCAGCGAACGACCGCTTGGGGGGCATTCGCACAGAGCAAGCTTGCGAGCGCTACCTCGGAGCCTGTGAAAGATAATGAGTGGGGGTGCGATATGTGCGATCGAGGGGTGCATATACCATAGGATATGGAAGATATGACATGAGCTACTTCGACACGTATGTCGTCTTGGGATCCCTGTGGTTCTCGCGAAGGTGGGGGATGATTGAGACAATCGACAAGGCTTGAGTTGGGGTGTAAATATTATTTGAGTTGTGAGTTGAGTGGGTACGTACATATGTACGAATGCTGCGTCGCGAGCGGTTACCGGTTATGACGCTCAGCGACTAGCATCCCGAGTCCGAGACTTTGAATTTCTATGCGGACGGGGTCGACGTCGTCCAGCGTGTCTTTCATCGTTCTCTTCTCGAAGCGTCACGGAATGTACACAGAGATCCAGAGTGCATTATAGAGCGCGGAGACCCGAGCAACGTCGCCCAACTTAGAGAGAGTCGTGCATCCACTAGATGCAGAACGGCGGCACATTTGTGGCGGTGGGAAACCGAGTTATAATTATCTAATATCGTAAGCGGTGCCCGGGAGCGCAGTCCCCGACTCCCGTAGTTATTTAATACTACTAGTAGGGTGCACACAGATGGAAAACAGTCGTTCATGCAATATTCAATATGATAATGATTTTCGGATAGAACTTTGAGGTTCTGTACGGAGGTGTATTCTATGTAGTGTAATCGCATACAATTTGAAGTACTAGGGGGGAGACTCGGACTAGTAACGAGTGGAAAGGAGAGAGGGAGTTAACGAAGCGCGTAATGCTTCCCGGTCCAGAACGGGAGAGGCCTGCTGAGTGGGCATGAGCTACGTTGGGTGGGTGGGACCGCCTCGCAGTGCTAGCTCACACAGTGGGTGCTCTCGGGTGCTCTGGGGACCCAGTGGTGAAGCTGCGAAGTGACGAATCGGTGGAGGACATTATCGTGAATAACTTCTATGAGGTCTCACTGAGGCGCATCCGCACGCTGACTACTATCCTTCAGGCCTTGAAAACAAAGTCTGAACACACCAACCGCCGCCAGAGCGTTCCCCGCTTCTTGCGTCACTTCGTGACCCTTCTTACGTGTGCCGACGAGCATAGTCCATCTACAGCAAAGGTCGTGGCCGAAACGGGCAGGATTGAAAGTGATGGAATAGCGTGATAAGTATAGCGTGTGGTGAGGTGTGCAACGAAGAACGGGGGCAAATGGAGGCGCGGACGAGCGACGAGCGACATATGCACGCATCCCACCTACCCTCGTCGCGTCGTATCATCGTCGCACCGTCAGTCCAGGTTGCGCTCTCGTCCTGGCAGTATGGACAAGTTGACATTGTTGCACCGTCAGTGGGCATTGCGCCTTCGCCACGTCGTCATCTTCGACGGAGTGCGCTAGCGGTATGGGCCAGGTCTGCACGAGGGTGACGCAGAGACAGAGGAGAGGAGGGACGTACGGTGTCGCATTGTCACTCGTCGTTACGCCCTCGTTACGGCATCATCGTCGTGTTGTCCTACCTTCGTGTCGTCACGTTTGTCGACGTCTCCGAGGCCTGGCATACAGTGAGAGAGGGACAGAGCGAGGAACGTACGTACGTACACGTCGTCATCGTCGTCGTCACGTTGTCGTGGCGTGGTGCTTCCAGCACGCTACGGCGTCGTGTCGTCTAGGTTAATTGGGGTCCGCAGGCGGCATGGACGAGGTCTGGGCGGGCGTCGTGGGAGAAAAGCGGACACGCACGGTTATTATATAGAGCGATCAGCTTCGTCGTCGCGTTTGTCGTTGCGACGTCATCAGTGCAACGTCGTTGGCGGACGTAGGGTGGGCAAGGGTGAGAGAGGGAGGGTGAGAGGGTGAGAGGGTGAGAGGGTGAGAGGGTGAGAGGGTGAGAGAGGGAGGGTGAGAGGGTGAGAGGGTGAGAGGGTGAGAGGGTGAGAGGGTGAGAGGGTGAGAGGGTGAGAGGGTGAGAGGGTGGATGAGAGGGTGAGAGGGTGAGAGGGTGGATGAGAGGGTGAGAGGGTGAGAGGGTGGATGAGAGGGTGAGAGGGTGAGAGGGTGGATGAGAGGGTGAGGGAGGGTGAGGCGGGTGACCGTTGTCAACGCGCGACGATCCATCGCCGGATATGATGGGGTGGGACAGACAGAGCGACGGCGACGGTTTTCGACGGGGAGAAGGAGGGGTATAGGAATGGGGAGGGCAAGGACAAAGAGGGCGAGGGCTGGGCGCCGTCATCTCGCCATGGGACGGGGATAAGGGTGATACATGTCGTCGTCGTACCATCGTCGTGTCAGCGTGTTGGGATGGGGCGGGGGGAGGGAGAGACACAGAGGAGGGCGAGGGAAATCACAAGAACGACAGCGACAGCAGCATGCAGCAGCGAATACGCAGCGCACACGACCGTGCGCGTTGCGTGATCGCTTCTGCGCGCTGGGGGGACGGGGACGGAAAGGGCAACGGCGATGGTATCATTGTCGTGGGATGGGGAGGCAGAGGGGAGGGCCCGTCATCGACGTCGTTATCCGTTGTGTCGTGGGACGGGGATGGTTTTGTTTTCGTTTTCGTCTTGTTGTTTTCGCTGTCTTCTCGTTGTCGTTCCCTTCAACGGAGTCGTCGCGTCGTTCGTCTCCCTGCCGTGGGGTCCCCGTCGTCGTGTCACTGAGGAGTCGTCATCGTCCTTTCTATGGTTTTGCACGGGTGCAGGTTGGACTGCCGTTGAAACCCACGGTACCCGCCCGTCGTCGGTGAGTCGTGCATCGTCGTTGTCGTCCCGTTGTGGCATGTCGTCGGTGCGTCCTGTGTCGTCTTCGTCCTGTCGTGGCACGCCATCGGGCATTTGCTGCGTCGTCATCGTCGCACGGTGTCAACAGGGGCAAACGTTCGTTCAGCGAAATCGCATCGCATAGGAGCACAATACAACAGGAACAAATAATTACCTTTCTAAGTAAGTAAAGGTTTCTGTGGATCGCTCTGCTTAGTCTAAGCGGGGCCAGATTGACGACGCTCATATTGTGTGGGACCTTCGGAAGGTTCCCTGTACGTCGTTCGGCGCAGAGGGGCGACAACAAAAGATGACAAATAGTTTCTTTATTTAGTTAAAAGTTCGCATGGGTCGCGGACGTTTGGTGCAATTACAAACTCCACTTTCGGCGCTGTCACGCCAAGTCCCCGAATGGACTATGCAATGCTCACAAGAAACCGAGATCGCGACATGAAATGCTCAACAAGAGCAGTACACTTTCTATGATGAGAATAGGAATTACATGTTGCAATAGAACGAAACCGTGAACAATTTGTGATCACAGAAACGAGCATAATCAAAGGGGACATTCATCAAGCACACGCGCGCGGCGTGTCACATGCTTGCTTTCGCATAAACCTTAAACACAGTTCAGCATCAATGACTACGAATATCACAAATTAAAATCCACATTTTACAATCACAACATGGGAGGGAGGCAACCTGGGAGGCAAAGTAAGGTAGAGATAGCAAAGAGGTGGCGACAGGAGAAAAAGGAGGTGATGAGTTGTGATGAGTCACCGCCAACCGCTTACGTGTATGTCTTTGTAATCGTTTGTCACAAACGATTACAAAAAGGAGCGCGAAACAAAAAGGGAGAGAGCGTAAAGACATCGTGAGAAATTCACCTGAACCGTGCCTGATCATTTAAATTCCAAAGTGTGAGTCGGGGACTACGACACATATTTACAAATTGTGACGAGTTACTAGTAACTAAGTTATAGTGGCTCATAGTATCAACATTGAACTATAGAAATGATCGAGTTTGAATAAGGACGTTGATTTGTGATACTCGCTTCGTTGAAATATTGCTAACAAAGTTGGTGATCTGAGGAAGTCGAAATACTACATGACCCATCGATTTCAAGTTTTCACCCGTATTCCTGGACCCTTTTGTATATCTATACTTGAAATATGTCAACATGGGAACACCGTGACAATCCCTTCGACGAATCGCTCAAAGATCAGCCGGCAAGTCCTAAAAATTTTCGGTACCACGCGTTTCGCCAAGCCTGTCGTGGTTTGCATCCCACGGTTCAACGTGAAGGAGAATCACGTTCTCAGGCCATCCATTGGAGGACCCAACTTGAAGTACTTGCTAAAGGCTGTGCGCTCTTCAGACGACCCGCCCGGCGGCGGTTCGATCCGTAGATTGGCCAGGTGTCTCTCTCGTTTCCCCAGGGTTGTCAGCGCGTCAGAATGCTTTCACGTCGACTCACCTCTTCGCTCCCGCCCTCCATCCGACTCGCCAATTCGCCATCGTTGCGATAACCCTCTCACGTCCGATAGCAATGCTCATGTCAGCGTCTCTGTGGCATCGCTCATCGCTTGAACACTTTCCCAATTTGAACGGTTTACTGAGAAGCGAAAACGCTGACCCCGCACCCTAGTAGTAGCCCTAACACCCGTCGGTGAACAATCTTGATCCAGGCGTCGACGGAGGCGGATTCAATCTGAGCGTAAGTATATCTGGTGTGGCGGCGGGCCACTATTCGGAAGTCGGGACCTAGCCGTCCCTTTGCACGTTTACGCAATCCATTTTCCACGACTCTAGGGAAGACTCTTATCCGTTTGCCTTGATTCGATTCGCTGGTAAGTTCCCTTTCGTTATTTATAACGCGTTCTTATACATTTACTATCATTGGCGTACCAAGATACTAACAGGTACATGTTTCTTTTTCAACGTTCATTATCATGCTATCAGAGAGGTCGCACAGACCTGAGCCCCTGTATCACGGAGCGCCCTCGATCCTAGATAAATATTGGCCCTCAGTGAGCGGGGTTTCGACACAAGTCCACAAGAGTCCAGAACGCGACCAATGTGTCGCACAAAACATGTCTCGCCACGCATTATTTCGGTTCTGCTCACGAGAAATTGCCACAGCGATTGTAACGTAGTTGACAATTTATCTTGTTTTGCCATTCGTTCGATATGATACAACTATGTAGATTGGCAAGATCATTTCTACTTCAAATAAAATTGAATTATATGAGCCACCACTGGAGATGTTTCGTATTTTAGATGATTATATACCAGCAACCGTATCATCAAACAATGTTGACATGATGCACTGAAATCAAACAGGTTTCAGTACTACTGAGGGGCCTTGATTCATTTTGCCACAACGATCCCGGGCCCTACTCCCGAGTTTCGTCTTGAATCAATCTTGCTCACCAGCACCCGGGCGAATCGTCTACTCCGTTGTAGATAAATACGACGAGGAACCGACGGGCGTCGGCGTCCTCACAAACGTCGTCTGTGCAGACATTCCTGGGCCCTGCCCGGACAGAGACACCGAAATGCCGAAATGTGTGACAGCCACGCGGTCTCCGTCGTTGTTGCCGTAGACTTGGATACGGCATCGTCGTCGCCCCAATAGGTGTAGTATGCGGAGGATCCGAGTCTGTCGTGGTCGTCACGGATTCGCATCCATGGTGGCCTATTACAGCCACGAACCAAGTCGTAGCCTTGACCCAAATTACTAAGGGCTTGTTTGGATATCGAGGCCAGTGAGGCGAATGGGCAGAAGTAGGAAAGGCAAAGACGTGTAAATGAGGCCCGAATGCCTTGGCTTGAGATTGGGGTCACGGCTCGTGCACTGGAAGCGCGCACAGCATGGGATTCGGGAAGCACATCAGCACCACATAGGAGATAAGAACGAAGGTATACAGTACCGGGAATTTGTCAAACCTAAATTTCCAGGAACAATCAACGGGTCGTAGTTCATGAAGAGGTCGCAGTACTGCAGGTTGTTCAAGGAAACGAATGTACTGCCAACATAAGCCGTGCGGGTGGTGTTGACAGAATAAAAGAGGAGTGTCGTGATAACGTTTTCGGAGTGGTTCAAGGAGGTGGATGAAGTGTTAGTAGACGCTGTCGTTGTAAGAGATGGCACCAAAGCAGAATCATATACCGGTTGCGATAGTGAATGTGAATACATTATGTAATATTGTCGAAGAGTCTCGAGAATCTCGTTCTTGTTTAGAAGTTAGATCACTCAAATCTCGTCCAGATATGGCAAGAGAACCCTTACGGTACTAATTCCCTCGACGCCGGGCGAGAGAATCAAAAAAGGCGAAAAACCTGAGCTTCACGTGAGGACGGACCGCGTGAAGCGGTAACCTGCTGTGATTAGATAACTAGAGAAGAGAGGTAGTACAAAAACAAAGCGGCGCCGAGAAGCGAGACGAGCACGAAAAAACAACGCGGGCGGTTATGAGACTGGCGAGACGACGGGAGCGGATCAGGAGGGATGGTCGGTTTAGGGTTCCATCCCCAGGCGGGAATAGGGGGCTGATGATAAACGAAATTCAAACACTAACAAATCAAGACACGTTGCACGACGGGCAGTCGAATTTCCATGCTAAGCTTGTCATTCCCACGCATTAGTGCTTTCAAAAATACCTTAGGAGTGAAATTCTGTCAGTATCAGATCACACGAACACCGCCTAGGCTAGTAGGCTAGTAGCCGCCCTCCCAACCGAAATCCAAACACCCGAAGCCGAGAACGTCCGTCCCAAAAGAATGGACCCTCGTCGGCGAAGCCTCCACCGGCAACCGCCCACGCGACGCCCTCCTCGGCCAAGACCTTGACTTTGAGCGCACAGCCCGCACCGCACCCATCGTCACCGACACCGTCGTCGCAGCCGAAGACCGCATCAAAGAGGGCCGGTTTGACGACGTCGCACGTCGTCTACCTCCTTCTGCCAACGCTCTGCCTTTCTTGCCCTCCAAGCTGGTGGAGTTCCGGGATACAAAGTCATCGCAGTCCTTGGCGCAGATATACGAAGGGGTGTATGTCGCAACGCAGGAGGGCACGTTGGAGGGGAACGACCGAGATGGACGGTTGCGCCGCGAGCACAACGAGATCACGGACCTGTGGGAGTGGCATCTGCTCCAAGCTGGATACGCAGTGTAACCGCATTACGTTCCGGTACGTTCGTCGCTCACTCAGATCTCCTCATCTTCTCCTTCTCCTACTGACGAATGTACGTGACCAGCCGAAAGCGACCAGTCTCAGACCTCTGGGTCACCGGTGTCACCTCCCAGCTACCTCCCTCGAATCCGTGCCCCCTCAACTCACTCAGTCGCTAGCATGCCCGCACCCGAGGAAGCTCTCGCCCCCACGTCCTCCTCCGACGTCTGTGCCCGCAGCGAACTAACTCCCATCGAAAAATGCGCTCGACGGGCAAAGGAGCGCAAGGCGAGAAAGAGGAACTTGCAGGACGCGTTGATCAATGTGGACAAGCACGCCCTGGCCAAGGCGGTGAGGGGATCCGCGAGGTCAAAGTAAAGCGCCAAGCAAGAAAAGAAAGCCGCTCTTGCAAGAGCCTCGTAGAGTCCGGAAAGGGTGTCAACGTTGTCGGCAAGGCGGGAAAGATGCTGAAGACGGACAAATATGCGAAAAAGGCAAAGTAATGATGTCGTTTTCGTCTTGTATGTTTGATTCTCGTCTTTCTTGTGTTGTCTTGGCCGAGACGTTTAGTAGTTCGTGCATCGGCCACGATTTGCGCTCCGTGTGGGGCCGCTGTTGGGAGGTCGAGGAAGGAGGCGTATCACGGGGGATCTGCGCAGGACAGGTGAAGCTGTCAATATTATTTGACCACGGGTCTCTGGCCCTTAGTAACGGCGAGTACGTATTGCCTATCGACTCTTTCATCCGCATATATGTAGTAAAGCTCGCGGTATCTATCATGGACATAATTGATGCATCGGTCGAAGACAGTCATTCTCATCCAGATTCCAAGTACAAAGAAAATCAGTGATATAATTGTTTCTCACCTATGAGGACGGCGCTACTAGACATTGCATGAACCCTTTTATATCTATACTCGCTGAGTAGCCCAACGGCCAGTGGCACAGCATACCCTCTCAAAAGCCAATCACCATCGCCCAATCCTTGGTAACCTACCGCTGGATCCTTGACGACCACTGGCACCGCACGATCGGCCTGACCATCACCCACCTCGTATGTCCATTCCATTCCCTTGCCACTACCCCTCACCACCACCCACCACCGACAGTCCTCCACACCCACCACCACGATCCGCTCAACACGTACGTCCGCCTCCGAGCCCCCTTGCAAACGCGTTCCCAGGCGCGTACGACGGTACTACGACGGCCTCGTGCGAATTCTGTTGGTATAGATTGGATTACAAATACAAAAATACGAAGTCCAAAGTAAGTAGATAAGTTATTACACTTTCTACAAAGTAAACAAATAATTTAAATGGCGCTCAGATATTCAAAGTTGAACTTATCGGAAAGCTTTTTGAGGTCAAAGAGAACTTGGGCCGCTGCTAAATATTCAATTTGATAGGAAGAATCTAAGGTGAAGTCCTTACCTATGTTAGCAACGTCAACATCCGACCGTGGCTTCGCACAGGTACCCACTCCGAGTAATGACCATCCGAGCACGACCAATTGCGTGCTCTGCATGCTCAACCCGTTTCCTAACCTTCTCAGCTTGTTGTGTATAGTACTGGACGCGAGCAGCATGCCGACTAATTTCGCAGTCGATAAGGTTGAGTTCAGCGAGTGACACATCATGCTCAGCTCGCATAAGTCTCAATAGAGAGACCGCCTCTTCGGGGGATTCTAACGATGGCGCTGCTGATGGTGACGCGCTGGGTGGTGTGAAGTGTGACAGGTTTAATAAAAGATAGGGACTCTAAGGAACTGATAAGCTACACACCGGAGGAACAGTGACACTGGAGAATCAAGTTGTTTAGCTGTCGACCGGCTCGTCGACATCGTCGTTGAAGTTCAAACGTGGGCACTGAGCTACGGAAATTGCCGGATCGTGTCTCTTGTCGTTCTTCTGCTATGCCTAATGCGCGATGCCCTGGGTGTTGCAAAACATTTCCGAATGAAACTCGACTTCTTCAACATATGAACCAACCGCGCGGGCGTTGTTTTACCGGTCGGATTCGTGTGGAATCTCAGCGCCACTATGCCAACGACAATATCGTTAGGGACTGGAACATGGACTCTGAGTCAGGGATAGACGCACCTGTCAATCGCGAATCTTCATTCTTTGACCCCGGTGCCGATGAAGACGTCGACGAAAACTGGATTGACTTAGACTTTGACGAACCAGTAAATTACCCCACTGGAGAGGAACTTGAACATTCTGATCAACCAACGACGGAGTTGTATCCTGGAGCCTCTGCAAATTATGGACAAGGCCTTACCTTTCTGGAAAATTTCCATACAGATCAGTTCACGTTAGAGCGTCAGCACAACTCATTCTATCCATTCTCATCATCGACCGAATGGCAAGTCGCATCATGGCTCGCCAACTCGAATTTGAGCATGTCTGCCATTGACGACTTTCTTTCTCTGAATATTGTACGTTCGGTTTTCACCGCTAGCTATCGCGCTAAAGCCGTGTTTCCCAGATCAAATCAAAGCCCCTCTCATTTCGAACGGCGAAAGCACATCGCAAACTTATAGAATTGCTCCCTTCTGGCCCGCGGTGGAAGTATAAAGATATCAAACCCGAATCACCCACCAAACGCGGTTTGCGGCTATTCTACAGGGACCCCTTCGAATGCCTTCAACACCTAATGCACTCACCGTCCAACAGTGGTCAAATCGAGTTCGTCCCCAAGAAGATTTACAGCACCGCTGATCGCATGCAACGTGTCTATACGGAATGGCTCACCGGGGATCGTGCATGGGAACTGCAGGTAGTGGCATCTTCTATATTGCCGTAGTATGATCGCTCATGTGCCTACAGGATGCTCTCCCTGATGGTGCAACCTTGCTCGGAGTCATCCTTTCATCCGACAAAACCCACATCACACAAGTCGGGAACCGCCAGGCTCATCCATTATTGATTAGTCTAGCAAATATTTCAGCAGATGTGCGTAGGAAGGGCTCTACAAATTCATTCCTCCTCCTTGCCCTTCTACCCATACCCAAGTTCGTCCACTCGAACAAGCGCCTTCGAGGTGTACTAGCGGATAGACTCCTCCATCAAGTAATCTCCATCGTTGTCAAGCCTCTCATAAAGGCTGCCGAAGTGGGTCGCATGATGAGCGATCCACTCGGGAATCTGAAGTTCTGTTTCACTCCCATCGCTGCCTATATTGCCGACACCCCGGAACAGCACGTCGTCGCGGGCGTCGCTGGCAATGCCTCATCGGTCACCATGGCCACAGCCCAACATTTCGGGGATTCCGTTCGCTCTGCAACTCGCACTGCAGCCAAAACACGACAACGGCTTACGGCGGTAGCAAGAAAGACGCGCGGTCAAGGCTTAGCCGCTTATTTTCGCGAATGCCAGAAATGGCAGCTAAATGGTGTTTCTGCACCCTTTTGGCTAGAGTGGCCCCTTGCCGAGCCGAGTTCTTTCATTGTTCCAGAGCTCTTGCATCAACTCTTGAAGTTCTCTTGGGATCACGATCGGCAATGGTGCGCTAAATTGTTAGGAAGCGAGGAACTCGACTTTCGTTTTACTCTCCTACAAACGTGTAGTGGATACCGGCAATTTCCCGACGGGATCATGACTCTCAAACAGACATCAATGCGATTACACCGGGAGGTTCAACGATACATCGTCGGCCTGATCGCGGGGGGAATTCAACGGCGGGCTCTTGTCGCTATTCGGGCGCTGACCGATTTTCGGTATCGTGCTCAGGCGCCGACCTTCACGGATGCGGATATCAGCAAGCTGGCAGGAAGTCTGCAGGAGTTTCACGACAATAAGGATGCGCTCTTAGAAGCTGGTGCCCGTGGCTCGTTAGATCATTGGCGCATTCCTAAACTAGAGATGATGCTCGCGATGGCACCGAGCATCTCAAGCATGGGCGCCTTGGAGCAGTGGTCGGCCGATGTGACGGAACACGCCCATATCGACCTTATCAAAAATCCCGCTCGATCAGGAAACAATCAAGAATTTGACGCTCAAATCTGTCGTTACCTAGATCGCAAAGAGAAGTGTCGACTATTTGCAGAGGCAATGTCAATGTGCGACATCGAGTCCGGAGACTCGGATTGTTCGGATGTCCCAGACGATAACGAAGATGCGCCGAAGTCAAGAAAGATCGCGGATTACTTTGACCGGGCTTACGCGCTCAGTTCTGGAAAGTTCCCAAACGCTCCTCGTCCATACCGAACGTTTAGCTCACCCACCACTGCCTTCCACCTCTCCTCCAAACCAACAAAGACGAGCATCACTGTTGATGGTGCTGCGGAGCTCTACGAACTTCGCGACTTTAAACCAGCCATTGCGGACTACTTAGATCGTCACCGTCCTAACTTTATTCATATCATCGGAGGGAGACGGCAAGCTGCGCCAGACTGTCAGCTACCGTTCCAACGCATACAAATTTGGTATAAGATGCGTATTCAACTTTATTCTAGCTATGATTCGGAGACGCTACTGCCCTCCCAAGGTCTCCACGCGTCTCCACCCTCTGCGAAATGGCCATTTGGCTGGTACGACAGCGTCATCATATCCGCTGACGGGAACAAGGACTGGCCGAGCAAAGGTTTGCACAGTACGTGTCGTTGTCGTTCATCTCTTGCACCGTTTGCTAAATATGAGGTCCTCTGAAAGATCACGAAGTTGTACAGCTTCGTCTAATCTTTAGACCAATCGCGGATGCACAATTACTCCTGCCCGATATTTTCTTTGCATACGTGCACCGTTTCTCCGTTACACCAGTTGATCAGCCATCAGGAATGCGCGTGCTTAAACGTTCGCTTCGAAGCAACGGAGAACGCGTGGGAGATATAATTCCGTTGTTCCAAATTCGTTCACCGGCCCACATCATCCCACGCTTTGGCCAGGAGGCAAATTCGAGACTCAGCCAAGCGTCGTCAAACGAACTTTCTTCAAGTTTTTGGCTTAACAAATATTGGACAAAAGATCTCTTTCATGCTCTAGACGTTTGTGGATAAAAGTAACGGTTGTTATACAAGAGTAGCACAAATGTTGATTTGTGTTTCACAATTGAACGTTCATGCAGTCGCGCTATGTCTTGCCACTCAAATTCCTCACAGAAACACCTAGAAAGGTGAAAACCTCGTCGATACCTCGCCAAGTTCAATCCTTCGATAGCGAAAGCTTGAAGGAGGCGTTTCGTTCAGAACTAGGCAACAGCATTTTCGACGAAAGTAAGCTCCCCACGTCGTACAACGGGGACATCATTGCCGATTGCTGGCTTCCCGACGACGTCTTGCGAGTAACCCCTAGCACCGATTTACTTTCTGTGTTGAAGGACTCAAATGGGAAGCCCCTATATGACTTCTCAAACAAAGAATGGAGCTCCCAGCATCTACCATCGACACTGCGCAAGGCGGCAGCCGGAGGCTCACAACACACAAGAGGAAACAACGATGAGCAGGAGCTCAGCGGATTCCTGACCGCGGTCATGGATGCTCTAGAAAACCACCTATCTTCTGCCGCTGGCCCTCTTGATCCGCCCTCGAATGACCCTGCCCCCGCATCTGTTCCCATCGACAACCCTCCTTCTGCCGTCGACACGGACCCGACTTCAAATTTTACTCCCACTCCATCCATCCCCGATTCCTCTCTACCCCGTCGTTCCGCGCCAAGTTCTTCGAGATATTGGTCCTTTGCAGCGGCTACACGGCCTCTAGCGGGCGGTCTGGTCAAGTTCAAGCCAGACAGTGTGCTAGTGCGGAAACCTGCGGTTGAAGTAGCCCCTAAAGATCTAGAGTGGGGAGATGTGTTGATGACCGCAGAGATTACGTCTAGAAAGGAATCGGCGGAACTTATCGCGCAAATAGAATGCAAAGTATTTGCGATCTTCGACGCGCAGCCCAACAGGGCGTTCTGCTACTCGTTATCCTTCCACAACGGCGAATATTGCTTGCGCATGTACGACCGCTCTGGCGGCGTTTATTCCCGTTCTTACGACCTACACGAGTCCCCCCTTCCCCTTCTGCGCATCTTATGCGCTGCCACATCTGCTCAATCTTCGAGCCTTGGGACCGACGACACATTCGACCGCCGGCTTCACCCCATCATCCACGTCGACGATCAACCCTATTTCGTCCTTGCGAAATGTTTCTCTCGCAGCGTCATTCGTGGTCGCGCCACAAGCGTTTGGTTCGCTTCAAAATCAATTCCGGAGGGGAATGATCCAAAGGACGTCGTGGTAATAAAAGATTCGTGGGTCAATGCCGATCGTGAATTCTTGGAGGAAGATATCCTAGAAACGTTGAAAGACGTCGAATGTGTCCCGAAGGTGGTCAAGGGTTGGACTGTCCAGAGACATGGCCAGGCCGACTCGACTTCGCTTCGTCGTCCTCCGACATTTATGTCTCTTTTCAACCGTCCATGTGATCGTCGAGTTCATCGACGACTTGTTCTTACCCCCGCCGGACGTCCAATCACACATGCCGCAACCCCCCTAGAGGTTGTTACTTGTATGCTTGATCTTGTTATCGGTAAGAGCCTTTCTATCTAACTGCTATGTCATGGGTTCCTCATCCAAGCAGCCCACCAGGAAATGTGCAAACTCAGAGTCTTACACCGAGACATCAGCATCAACAATGCTATGCTCTACGAAGAAGTACTCCCGGATGGTAAATGTAGGGTGCGGGGTTTGCTGATCGATTTCGACTATGCGATAAAGGGTGATGTCGAGAAACGCAGAATAGGACCCGGGGACCGTACAGTGAGTGTAGTCGACTTGGCCTTTATCACTGGAACAATTTTAATCACACAATCAGGGAACACTGCCGTTCATAGCCATTGAAATCCTTCGCGCTGGTGATAATCGTACCGTGCAGTACGAGCCTTCTCACGATCTCGAATCCTTCGTATATCTCTTTTGTTGGATCATTATACTTTTCGACGGTCCGGAAAGCAAGTTAACCCACGGTAGTTCACCTGACAATGCCCTAGGGGGGTGGTATATCGGTAAAGATCTACGCGCACTTGCGAACAACAAAGAAGGTTGTATATCATCTACCAATCACCTCGAGGACGTCTCCCCCTACTATAAGGACCTCGTTCCATGTGCTCGTGCACTTTGCAAGTGCGTCAACGACCAATTGGATTACAAAAGGCGCAGTTCATACATCGATGATGATGTTGCATCCCTCGTCGGGACCAAACGACGTCGTTCCGAGGAAGTTTCAGAAGCCGACGAACCACTCAACCACGACGTGATAATCAAAATCCTCCACCGCACGTGCTCGCGACTTGCACAACAAAAAGAGCCGGAGAACCTTCTTCAGCCGTTCCTCTTAACGAAGGGGACCTTTTACAGAGCCGACTTTTCCAATTCGGACATATTGATGGACTTCGGGGGAGCGCCCCTGTCGAAGAGGAGGCGGATTACGCGCCGTATGCGAGGCCCTACCATGCAGACTGCCGCGGTATGATGAATCACACAGACTATGCCTTGTCAGCCACGTCCGTTCACTTATTTTCGCCTATACCGTATCAGCCTCGTCCGTTTACTTATTTGTTCGCTTATTTATACCTTACCGTACTTTTATGATTTCCATCATATGTATACGTCGTCGTACGATACATGATACTTTGTTGCTTTGTTGTTCCTGGACCCTTTAGGGTTCCAGGTTTATCGACGGTTTTGTCTGTGGCGGCAACGGGGCCGTTGTATTGTAATTCTTTGGATGTCACACTGTTAAGCGAAGGTTTCTTAGACGGCCAGTCACTGGTCACAACTTTTCTTCGCGGCCACCACGTTTGAACGGTGCGCACTGTAATTATCCGGACCTCTCATTTTAACGAAACTATTCCTCAGCTCCTTGTCACTGGCGCGCTCGCTCGTTTGTTGTTCGCCATTATCATGGCCATAAAACTCAAACCGAAGAATACGGTCAACACCCTCCCCGCAAACGATGAAGACGCTGTCCGAAGGTCGAAACGTAGCTCTAGGGGGACCGGGGGAGCCATACGTCAAATGCAGTTCATTGAGAGCGCTCAGACATCTTTGCAGAAGCCTCAGGATGCGGACATGTGTCGAATCAGGGATGCACTTAGCCGACAGCCAGAGAACCCTCTTGCTCCTTCTAAATCATCACGGAAGAAAGGAAAGGAATACGAGGTAATAAGTTATAATAATTTTTGAGCAGAAGCTGATTAAAGATACGATGCTCGACTGACAGCCTCCTACCCAACCTTCCGTTCCTTCAAAGAAACAAGTCGTGACTTTCAAGGGATCGTCTAGACGTCACAACTCCGGAGATTTTGATCGATCAGACAGGTGATGCTCTTGTCAATACACTGTGTACATGTTGCAGACTCGTCACGTCACTGCTCCAGTGACTCAGGTGCGAGCGACGACGATACAAGCAAAGAAGACGATGGAGATATCGTTGAGGGTGCTGCTGGTTCCCGTTTCTCAGAGGTTGACTGCTCTCAGGGCGATGACACTAATGATAAATCAGATACCGAGAATAAGAGGGAATACAGGCGTCGGCAAGGTCAATACTTGCATTATCTGGCATGCGCAGTATCTCAAAACGCTGATATCTGGTCACGCAGTTTTGGATTCCGATGATGAAATGGATCTAGATCCCAAGGCTCGCGGTGATGAAGCACCATCTGCAGTTGACAGTACGTAGGTTTCTCTCTTACGAGCTTGCCACCAACATTTCGAAATCAAGGACCACGCCAATCTGAAGCTTCGGATGATGATGATGAACATGACTGCGTATCATTACTCCCAAAGACTGCACGCTCTAGCGTACGAGTGCTAGTGTCTAGTAAGTAATCTAGTAACGCAAGCTTGGATTCTGCCGTTGAGATGGATCTAGATCACAAGCATCGTGGTGATGAAGCACCGTCGTCTACAATCAACGGTATGTAGTTTTTTTCTTATTCCTGCTTGTCATTAACATTTCGAAATCGAGGACCACGCCAATCTGAATCTTCGGAGGATGACGACGGAGATGATCGCAGGTCGATGCTCCTCAAGACGGCTCGCTCGTCTAGTAAGTCAGTCACGCTGGTTTGGATTCAAGTGGTCTTGATACATATAGATCGTGAGCCTCGCGGTAATCAAGCGCCGTCTGCGATCAACGGTACATAAGGGTTTGTCTTATGTGCTTGTCACTAACATTCCGAACTTCAGGACCACGCCGATCCGGATTTTCAGAGGATGTGGATGGACCTGACCGTGGCTCATTGCTTCCTCGGACTGCACGCAATATCGCTTCGTCTAGTAAGTTTCTAAGACAGTTTCATAATCACCCAATCAAACAGTTGTAACAGGTAGACAAGACAGTGACGACAACCTTCAAGTTCGAAGCTGTACACTCAGTGATCGCCACACTGACTCGAAAGGTATATAAAAAAAACTCGTTTCCTAGTATATATATTTATAGTGTCCAAACCAGTACAAGCGCAGGCAGCCGTTCCAAACCGAAGGGCACCCAAACGCCCCGCCAGTCCTGTGACCACAATACAGCGAAAAATAGCTAGAACGTCCTCCGCGATTGCATCCCGTGGCCGTCCCAAGAACATCACCGCTTCCCGTTCCCGGCAAGTGCCTGAGCATCCGGACAGCTCAGACCCGGATACTGCTTGCGATGTTTTGCTCGAACATCACCGCCGTAATGGTGCCCCACGTGCTCCTGATCCCGTCCATCTCATGTCGTTTGCAAGGGAATCTCGGCATGGTGGCACCGCAGGACCATCCGAGGAGATTCAGGAGTCTGTCACCCCCGAGCCCCGTACCGGCGGTAGTAACAAGCCGACGACGTTCAAGTTTTATGACGGGGTCTGGAAAGCCGTTCTCAGCCGCGCCAAGCTGCTATCTCGCCTCGATGCGGTCGTGAACAATGCGTTCCCCGAACGGCGCATATATCTGAGTAAGAAGGCCTTTGAATTCATTACTCAAGCTATTTCGGAGCTTGAGGAGGATGGTGTCCAACTTGACGAGTCCTTCTTGAGGATACACCGGGATCACATGGGGGATTTGGTATGTTTTTCTACGTTACCATCCCTCCCACTAATGCTTCTCTGTTACTCAGCTTTTTGATGATCTGGGCACATTTCGCTCGGACTTCAAAAAGGTAGCTCGACAAGTCGTTTCCCAGAACTGGGACTGGGAACCGGGCGAACTTGACGGCTCCCAGCCCTCAGTCGAATATATTCTGGAGCTATACAACAATTTAACGGAGGGAACGAGGTATATTCACGGTGATCCCGATGAACAGGTGCGTCGAGTGCCACTGCAATTGGATACTTGTCTGAATACTCTATCAGGGCAAGTTTGATAACTTTTCGAGTGCCGCCTTACGGAAACTTTGCGTGGCGGGTTACTATGTTGGCAGGTCATCGCTTGCTGCTTCATTCCCAGACGTTTTCAGCAATCGGCTCCCCGCTGGCGCACTCGCCTTTGCTGCAACTGCGGTCAACAAAATTCCATCATCTTTGCTCAATAACAGTGACTAATGTTGCTTTGTTTTTAGCTCACTGCGGCTGTAGACGAGTATTCGACCGGTGCTCACGTTCCAACCAAGTTTCGTCATGATGACTTTTCCAAAGTCAATGAGCAGTTCCTTGATATCATTGCAAATATTGAGAATGTTGCCCACCGTCGTCGAAGCCTACGGTATATTTTAAATCATGTTGCTACACAAGGATGGTGGGTACCTGAACAAATGAACATGATGATTGTGGCTAACTGAGTACTCTGCAGTGAGAGGAATCCGGCAATCAAGGTGGGAGGCAGTGGAATGGGTTCGGGTAATAGTAGACGGAGCTTTACTGTACATCTTGATTAATGTATACACAATTGAGAATCTTGGTTAAATGAGTTCACCACTGTCACTAGCATGGTCATGTAAGCCCAACGGTTCCAGCCTTTGCTTTAGATTCCAGTGCTTCCAGTTCTCCAGACAAATGGCCTCAGCCCAGCATTTGGTCTATTACCAGAGCTCTGCCAGTGGGAATCCTTCTGGCCAGTTCTGACCAGCAAAATGCTTTCTGGCCAGAGCTGGCCAGATAGGGACCTTTCTGGAAACACTGGAAACACTGGATTGTCTAGCCCAAGGCTAGTTTGCTGATGTGCAAGGTCGGTATCATTTTAAGGAAGGGGGCCTGTTCGTATATTGTGAGGTAGGTATCACTTTCGGGAAACGGGCCCGTCCATATGTTATGAGGTCAGTATCACTTTTGGGAAATGGGCCCGTCCGTATGGTACGAGGTCAGTATCACTTTCGGGAAACGGGCCCGTCTGGCATATGATACGAGGTCAGCATCATTTTCGGGATGCGGGCCCATTCGTATATTGCGAGGTCGGTATTATTTTTGGGAAGTGGGCCTGTTCGTATATTACGAGATAGGTATCACTTTGGGGAATGGGCCCATCCATATGATACGAGGTCAGCATCATTTTTGGGATGCGGGCCCATTTGTATATTGTGAGGTCGGTATTACTTTCAGGAAGTGGGCCCGTCTGTATGTTACGAGGTCAGTATCACCTTCAGGATGGGGGCCCGTCCATATGCTACGGGTTCCGAAAATTTTCAGAAAATTTTCGGCATGCAGGCCCGACCGTACATTACAGGTCGGCATAACTTTCAGGAGGTGGGCCCATCCGTACATTACGTGTCAGAATCATGTTCGGAAAACAGGCCTGTCCGTAAGCTACGGGTTCCGAGTCATTTTCAGCTTGCAGGCCCGTTCGTAAAGCTCGGGTTTCAGATCATTTTCGGGAAAAGGGCCCGTCCATATACGTCGGTATCAAAATTACTCTCGGAAGGTGGGCCCGTCCACTTGCTACGGGTCCCATATCATTCCCAGGAAGTGGGCCCATCCGTATCCGACAGGATTTATTCATCTCGGGCCTGTCCCTTCATCACGCAAACATTATAGGTCGGGCCCGACTCAGGCTCGGCGTAAATATCGAGGTTCTGCAGCTCGGGCTTGACGCAATTTGCATCGACATGTTACCCCAGTATGTGCTATATTAGATACCTCCTGTAGTTCCCACGATCCTCATCTTGGTCTACCTACACTATCACTCGCTAGCTGTCTTTGCCATGCAATAGACCTTCCTCTCTCATTTCTCGAGTCCTTGTCCACCCTTATCTGGGAGTCCTTCGTCCACCAGCCAGCCTGGAGTCCTCACCTCAACCCGACCATCGACCTCATGTGCCACCTCTTTGCCTTGCTCCGAGTTAGCGGGTTTAGTAGGTCCACGACCGACCTCACCCGAGGCCAGTCGTAACAGAGGTGCTCTGCGAGGGTACGCAGGACGATCGTCAAATGACCCGATTCTGAGTTATCGACGTACGCGAGGCGAGTTCGCCGTCCTAGGTCTATGCCTCCGAGTCGTTGGTACTCGGCGTGGGCTCTCCTAGTAGGCGCATTCAGCGCATGAGTCACGGATGCCGTGGACCTCCTAATACCCATCTCGATGTGTTGGGCGCGTAACCTACACTCGGTACACGGGTCTTCATGTACAGCACCGTAAACTGGGTGCCATACCCAATTGTAGGATCGCAATCCCGCGTTGATGAGAACTATGTTCTCGTCGTCCTTTGGGTCCTCATCCCCAGTTGTATCGAATGCAATTAGGTTGGGCTCTTCTACCTCGGCGAGGTCAGGGATCTCGGACTCATCGATGACGTGGGCCATCGAGCAGTAGACGACGTGATCTTCATCTGACGGTTCATCTGTGTCACGCATCGCACCGAAGTATGCGACTGGTTCGTCGTCGTCGCCGACATCCGACACCTCTTCGAAGTTATCGAAGCTGTCACCTTCTGGGTTGACTTGATCTCCCGAGGTCTCGTTGTCGGGTTCGTTCTCGTTGGTGACATCCTTGTTTCCCTCTTCGCCAGGCTCTTCCTGGTGGTTGCAACTATGTTCGTCCTGAACATCGGCTGCGAAGAGGCGCCTCTTGTTCGAACCCGATTCGTCGGTTTTCGGAGGGTCCGGGCAGTTCGGGACCATATGTCCCTCTTTAGTGCACCGATAGCAGAAGACGCCCGGCAGGAATTTCCTGGAGGTCTGGTCCTTGTCGGGTTGTTTCTCCCGTGTATCTTTGCGCCATTGGTCATTATTCCTACTTCTCCTGTTGAATCGAGGTGTCCTCCCTCGTCTTTGGTACAACGTATCGCCTTTCTTCACGAGTTGAGTCCTGTCTCGTCGATCCTGAGGATCATCCTCACTAGCCCCTTTGCTCAGGGATGAGCTAGTTCCTTGTTGGGAGGTCTTCCCACCCGAGCTCGGGTTGGTTCTGAAGTATAGGGCGATGGCCTTTTGGGCCGTTTCGGTCCGCCTTACCTCATCGAGGACCTCCTTGATCGTCGAATGCTCCGCAGAAATGCCTCGAGCTTCGAACACGGACTTTATGATCGCGTGGGGCAATCCACGAATGAACTTCCTCCGGAACGTATAGTCATCCGGTAATTCTACCATTCGTCGTGCACGACTCTTTAAGTCGTTATAGAATGCGAGCACACCCTTCGCAGGGTCGTACCTGGTTCTATCGAACTGGTTTGCTGCGTTCTGTGCAGAGGCTTCATGTACGAAGCGTTTGAACAATTGACAGACAAGGGACTCGAAGTTCCAGTCGCGGATCCTCCGCTCCGAGGATTCAACCTCGTAATCGTACCATTGAGCGGCCATACCCTCCAGGTACAGTCCCGAATACAATACGCAATCGTTGTCGCGATCCGGCCCCGCAATCTTGAATGTGCGGAAATACTTTAGCAGCTGGCTAAGCCACTCATCGAACCGCTCCAGGTCATCTTGACCGTTGTATTTACTCGGCTTAGGCGGGTTCATGGCCTTAACCTCTGGCCCGACTTGGCCGAGCGGTTCGCCGACCATTTCGTAGATTCGTCGAGCGTATCGCTCTTCCATGGTATCCATGTACCGCCCATTACCTGGGGTATATCCCCTTAGGTATTGCGGGTCATTTCGCCCATTGTTCCTTCGTTGAACAGGGTCCCGATCACTGTCGGATTCGCTCCCACTGGAGTCGTCGTTGCTTGGGTCTCCGCCTGGTGGTCCCGGAGGTGATCCTCCTGGGGGCGGTCGTCCCGGGGTTGATCGCCCTCGGAACGGTACGCTCACTCTGACAGGGACTCTGTCTCGTGTGTTCTGTTCACGAGGTCGTTGGACGTCGTGTTGACGTGATACGTCACGTATCGGAGCTCTAGGCTCGTCTCTAGGGGGATCGACTGATCCGATCCTGGCTCTGTTGTTGGTACCTGCGCGTTCGCCCTCGCGTTGTTGCGCAATGTGACGCATGATCGCGTTGGGATCTCTGTTGAGGTACTCCGGTCGATCTGGTACATTCGCCAGGAATTCCCTGCGAGGTGCAGGCGCGGGGTCTGTAATGGGAATCCTTACGCGATCTTCTGCCGCAGGTACTGGGTCGTCGTACAGTTCGCCGTAGTCGGTTTCTCGGGATGCGGGCCTGTTCGTTGATCTTCCTGGAACATCCTCCAGTTTTACTGGGCCTTCATTCCCAGGCGAGGTCGCCCTGCTGGTCGAGTTTATTACTTCCCAGAGGGCTGCCCTCATCTGTTGGACCTTCATGGTCTTGTGGATCCCGGGGCTTACCCCGTGGTTATCGAAACCTCCGGGACCCGTATCGTAACGGGCCCACGCCGAGGATTGTTCGGACAGAAAGTCATCCATGGCTTTTACCATGTCCGTGGGGTCCATAAGCGTTATGATACGCCTTCCCGACTCGTCTCTGCGCTCGGGTAGCACAGTTTGTGCAATTGGGGCTTCACGTCTCTCTCTTCGCTCATGCCGAACGGGTGCCTTTCCTTTCTGTTGGGCGGACGGTCCTTCGCCCCTTGTCGAGGGTGTCGATCCCCTCGGGTTATCCGCATCTTGCGCGGTTTCCGGCGCAGGCGTTGATTCGGCCTGTGGCAGGGTGACTTCGCCCTGTTCGGTGAGGGGACTCAGGGTTCCCTCCACAAGCTGACTGATTACTTCTTCTTGAGCGGAATGCTCACTCTGCTCGGCCGTCTCGGAGTGCCCGAATTCCCCTGGCATGGGGTTGCCCGGCTCGTTGGGCCCCTCGGGGTGGGGATCGTCCTTTTTCTTTCGGCGAGATCGCCTTGGCGACCAACGAGCTAGCTCGTCGATCGCGGGTATATTCGCACTCTCGGGCGGTTGATCCGCGCTGGCGCGGGTGTGACTACGGGTCTGAGTTCTACTCATTCTGGAATAGTGACAGAGTGTCAAAAATGTGTAATGTTTGGGTATACTTAATACCGTGTCGGTCACACGTTGCAGACAGGTCAATGCCTAGTATTGCAGTGTGAGTAGTGACAAAGTAAAAGTATGAGGGTCGTCCTATTGACGACCCTCTTATTTAAATAGTGTAAGTAAATTGAAATAGATTAGAAAGATCAAATGATATCATGACGCATGTGATCCTAGTGATCACGTGCGTCGCTATGTAATACGACATATGCTCTAAGGGGCACAGCCCCTGAGCCTTGAACCGAGTCCTTACAATCGTGATGAACTCGTCAGCACATCTGAGTCAGCAAAGGCAGGGCTTGGTGTCCAGCACTGGACAACACTAGACAGCATGCCATAGTGCCATAGTACTCATAGTGAGGGTCCATCTGGAGAGCACACAGTGGCTTATATTGGGAGCAAATAATTATCTAAAACAGTATGGAAATGTACTTTTGAAGCCCCTATCCACAAAGCATTAAAAATGCAAACATATTTCATGTTTTTCCCTTGTTTCTGTACACATCTCTGAAAACACTACAGAACCTCATTCAAGCAGTGGAAATGGTTTATTATGACATATATACAATATATCTGTACTCAAACAATGTCCAAGGCCAGGGAAAAGCAGAGCAATGAAGGAAAAAAAAATTGAATTGTGAAATTCCCAAATTAGAAATGTAGTAGGAGTAGTGGCTGCATTTGGTGCGCGCTTCTTACTTATGTAATTACATAAGCATGATTCTGTGAAATGGAAATGCCCCTATGCCCCTATCATGACAGGGGCAGCTACATTTACAGCTGCGAAATTTTATTCCGAAAAAAGAAAGTCATTATTCCTTTTTGGTATGACTAAAAAAGTCATAGCCCCTGTTTTTTATTGTAATGGTGCAACAATCTAGTCAATCTGATCTAATCTGGATAAGATATGATCAAATGGTCACAAAAAGCCAGTGGTTTAAAGCTTCTGATTCAAGTTGGTTGATATTGGCCAATGGCCAATGCTGATCTGAGTCACACCCACCATAGGGGAATGCCCCTATGAAGACAGGGGTATTCCAAGTGGCAAAAATCTATTCCAAAAAAGGAAAGTTGTTATTCCTTTTGGAATATAATCAGAAAAATTATAGCCTCTGTCTAGAATATGTGTTGTAATACATTACTGATTAGTGGAACAGTAGGGATGAAATACTACCATAATTGAAATATCAGTCAATGTGCAATCATCATGGATGCAATATATTACTGATTAGTGGCATAAATAGGGATGCACATGCTTAGTAGCATAATTGATATATTAGTCAATGTGCAATGTGTCATGGATGTCAGTAATCATAAATCAATGATTAGTGAAGAGGGGTAGAATCCTAGCATAATTGATATATCAGTGATGATTGGTAATGCAGCAGGTGAATATAATTGATATATTAGTCAATGTGCAATGACACAAGAGGCATTGCCAGATGCCACACATAAGAACATGCTAGTAACAGGATATAATTAGTACAAAATTTCCTAATCTACAAACAGCATGGGACAGTGATTCACAGTTCTTGCATGGGGGAATGTATCCCAAGTCAATCCAGCAACGATGAGCGTCATAGGTGTGGCACTGCTTCACTACAGCCATCTTCACCACAATTCCATAACTGTGGTGAGTGTAAGCCGGATCTCTGCATTGAATGTCAGTCTTCCTGGTCCAAGGTCCTCAAGAAGGGGTAAGCAACATATGACAGAATGTATAAAAAGGGGTAAGTTTCTGCGCAATTCCCAAAGTGTACACCATGCGGTCTTCAGGTTGAGATGCAGTACTAGGGCCTCTCTGCAGGGAAAAGTCGAAGGTATTGTATGGGTCTTTTAACATCCTTTTGATGTAACTCCAACGTGCCATTCTTGCCTTCTCTGCCCATGATTTTGCATGCCCTCTGATACTGGGACCAAGAAATAAGTGGAATTTCTTGCCATTCTCTGAGTCGCTGGTTCCCCAGGTAATTTGGACGATACTGGGTGTAAATTTTTCGCTGAATGCCAGCTTTCCACACCATTTTCCATAAAAAACTACAAGAGGGAGGAAGTAATTCCTGGGTGTCAGAGTTTCAGAAATCGGTGGAATGCTCCACCTAAGGCAGCGCCGGGGAGTTTGTAACATGGTAGTATTAGGTAAACTACTACACCATGTAACAGGCTAAACAAACTAGGTTCTAAAACTATCACACCATGTAACAGTCTAAATGCCTTGTTTATTTAGCCTGTCACATGGTGTGATAGTTTACCTGTTTCATATTGTGACATGGTAGTGTTAGCTGTTAACCAGGACAACTTATGCAAGGCTGTCCCATGCTGTTTGTAGATAGGGAAAATTTGTACTAATTGGACCCTGTCATCTGCATGTTCTTATGTATGAGCTAGTCCGTATAAGCTCAGCAAGTCACAAGAATGTGATAAGATGCTTGTATTTACCTAGTCCGTATGAGCTAGGTAAGATACAGATGAGCTACTTGGATGTATGCGAGTGTGAGAAGAGAAACATACCTCAGCAAGTCACAAGAATGTGATAAGATGCTGAGGATGTGTGAAGCAGAGTGCGAAAGAATATAAAGACGCGATCACATAATGAATCATGTGATCCTGACTAGAGACGAAATGATAACTCTAACATCTTATGTGTGGCATCTGGCAATGCCTCATGTGAATCAGATAGCATAATGGATATATCAGTCAGTAAGTAATATATCACTGGTGTGTAATGTCTATATTCCCCTAGTGCAAATGATATATCATTAATCAGTGGTTGTTCAGTAGGGAAAAACTGCTCATAATAGATATATCAGTCAGCAAGCAATGTATCATGGATGTACAATAGTTCTAGACAAGTGATATATCACTGATTGGTAGGGACAGACTGCTAGCATATTGAATATATTATATGTACCATAGTTCCTCTAACAAGTGATATAACACCAATATATCAAGGGCAGTACATGGATTAGCCTATTTAATGTATGATAGTTTTCATGGTAAGCACAAGGGTTTGATATATGACTATGCTACTGGTGATCAGGTGGCATGGTTGTAGGATTGTGCCAGTTGGTTTCAAACTCCGGTCAAACTTCAAGCCACATCTTTACACGGCCAAATGTGGCAAGGGCTGTACAACCCTTTTTCGGCATATGGCTGACAAACCCAGTGTGAACCTCTGTGGGACATCAGCTGAACCCTCCACCGACCTCAGAGCGCTTAAATCGTGAGAATCGGGGGCTGTGGTACTCAAAAATCGACCAAAAAAAAGAACACGAGCGAGAATCGAACACATGCGCTGACAAAGCACAACACACAAGACCACACAACCTATTTTCTAGTTAGTCATATATATCTAGATACTTTAGACTTCACAACATTTTTGTAGTCGAAAATTTCTGTTGTCTAGTCGCACCAGTCATTGATTGCCTAAAATTTAGTTAGTGATAACTTTTGCCAAGTCACTACAGAGATTTGCAGCTACAAAAGTTTTGCAAAGTCTAAAGTATCTAGATAT
>JBBPOJ010000419.1:0-27940 GCA_038091395.1 Leccinum rimulosum
ACGCAGTCCTCGCCCTCGCTCACATCCGTTCCCCCCCCCCTCCTTTTTTTTCACAACCCCGTCTATTCTCTCTCCCCCCCTCTCCCCCACCCCGCATCAGCAAACCGACCTTTTTGGGCCATAGAGCTGCCAGGGTGTGACTTTCTGTAAGGATCTACACAATCTACACAGATATGTGGCTGTGTTGCTTGATTGTCAACAGAATTTTTCTACAACTTACACAGACATGACAGCTACTATACACCTTGTAGACAATTACAAAACTCTCATGTTCAAGTTCCGAGTCGGGTGATCTTCAAGTAGTCGGAATCTGTCGGATGCATATGCCAATTAAATGTAATTGATATATATGGTTGTATTCAAGCATTAAATTTAAGTTTAATCATACGACTCGGATGGCAGCGCGCCAATCAACTAGCATGATGCAAACCGGTACCTCTTGTTACACCCACATACTTGCAGGCCCTGCTAAGTGTCGGCGTCATCGCATCGACGCGCTGTCTTCGTCATCGTCGGTCGCGTTGTCGTCGTTGCCATTGTCGGTCGTGTCCGAGTCAGCATCATCATGCTGTCACAAGTCGTCGGCGTCGCGTCGCGTCAGCGTTGCGGTTGTCCGTGCGCCGGTTTGGGTGTGGTCAAGATGTCGTCGTCATAGACAGTTGTGTCTTTGTCGTGTCATGATGGAACCCCATCACGGGAAAGAGAAAATTGAGGGAGGGGACTATGGCGGCGACACCGTTGCATTGTTGTTTTTATTGTCATTGTCGCAGTGCGAGAGGTCGGTGGAGGATGAGTCGCCATTGTCGCCGTCGGCCCTCCGGCTGGCAGGGTGGCGTCATGTCAACGCGAACGGACCAGTGTGGGATGGAGGGATGGGGCGCAACGACGACATTGTTGAATCATTGTCGCGCGGTGCAGGGATGAGGTGCGACGACGACGACGATTTCTTGAGTCGTTGTCGCGGGGGTGGAGTCGCCGACACCTGGTCGTGGCGTAGTGCTTCACGTCGTTGAGTGGAAGCCCACTGAAAGAGATGCTGTGAGTGGTAGACGAGCAGTCAACACCACTCTTGGTGGGGCCAAGAAGTTTCAAGTTCAGTGTATTGGTGAAGTGAATGCTGGATAAACTTCTCGATGTCCTCGCTCACATCCTTATCTAAGATATCCCCCATGTGTTTGCGAACTAGATGTGGGGCAGATGGGAATGCAGGGAGGATATCACTTTCGGGTCCAGTGGTAATCAGAAAGCGAAGGTTGGTAGGAAGGGAGTTGTCGGAGATGTGTTGAGAGATAGTTCGTAGATTCTGTTCACGACCATCTCGATCCCCACTTTCGTCGAGGGCGTCGATGACAATGATCAATGGGCCAATGAGGTGGAGATGATGGCTAGGTTCTATAATGAGCCGTTTCATTTGCTCAAACGACGATGACAACGTCCGTAGTGCTCGATCATCCTTCACGATATCCTCAAGGGCGGATTTGTACTGCGGATCGTGATCAGATAGGTCGCGTGCGATGGTGCTGAACATATTTTGCAGATTCCGCCTCGCGACGTCTGTGCTTGGAAAGTAATATGACGAGCCTACTAGTCGCTGTTGCTCGTAGGAGCAAGCAAACTCGCGGCGCATTCTCGTCGGGATCATTGAGGACATCACATATCTGCGGAGGAAGGACTCGCGCGCCGTCCCAGACAAGCATCCCTTTTCTTCTGCATGTCTAGCCTTGAAAGCGTACAGCATGTCATTCAAGTCGATCGATTCAGCTGTCCAATTTGATGAGCATATACTACTAGTGGTCTAAAGAATGAGATGTACCGGCATGTTCCACTATATTCATCACGCAAACGACAGTGACACCCGTTTGCACTGACACTCTCTCCAAGAATGCCGTCTTCAGTTCTCGCATTGTTCTCGTAATCTGTAATCCTAGCATCGATATTGGAGAAAGTGTATTTTGCCGTTCGAATCCCTAAAGATGGAGGTGAGGGATACGCATTATAAATTGACGACGACTGACAAAAGTTCTTCTGCTTGACGTATTCGGTGATGAAGTAACCATACTCCCTCACTTGCAGTATCATAAGCGTGATCGTCTTGACGTGTGACTTGATCGCCTTCAAGGGTTCAACATCATTGACGAAGCCGAAGACGTCGCTCATCGTGCCTGCCAAGCGGACGATCTAGTCGTCGCGGTCTCTTTGCTTCACGAGCACCTGTGAGGAACATCATCAGGGATTAGCGATAGCAAAACCATAAAGAGACATACCTTGTTTGCAGCGGATAATACAGACAAGCAAGCGACATGTAGGGATGAAGCTGTGTCACATTCAGGCAAGTGGCAGTCAGGACGGTAAACAATAAATACCTGTGCGATACTACCCACGAACTTGTCGCGAACAGGTCGATTCTTTGTAACAGAACGCCAAACATCTGATCGGGTTGCAACCCTTGGGCCAATGTCAACCGCCGTGCTCAGCGCCCCGACAACAGTCGCTTGGCGGCACCTTCTTCCTGCTTCTTGCTCTCCTCTGGGTCTTCGGTCTCCGCCTCGCGGGCGGCATAGGCTGCCCGGCTGTCGATGAGCGCGATGACGATCAATTTAATGTTGACTTTCCGGTGTAGCTGAGCGGTTGCGGATAAAAAGGGTCCGAGCGAATGGAGGTAGAATTCGTCCGTGAATACCTGCAGAAGTCGTCAATCAATTTCAGGACAGCATATACGTAGACACTCACTTGGATGACGACTTCCATAAGATACTCCTGTGCGATGACGTCCTTGCAGTTGATGACTTGCTCTAGCATAGATGGAAGTATGCTCTTCTGATACATTTCCAGACCGACGCCGTCGAGCTGGGAGAGACGGACGAGGTTGGTGCCGACGAGGATGCGGAGTTCACGACGCTCCATGTCGTGTTTCTCGCACTGGTCGTGCAAGTGACCTTCAAGTTGGTCTGGTGACGAACCCAGAGCTTGTTCGTTTCTATGGCGTACTGGACTACTAGTTCGTAGAGATTTGCGAGATGGTGTCTGGACTGTGTGTGTGTCATAGAGGTAGTTTGAGAGATGTCGAAGGGCGTCGAAGATGGCCATGTCTTGCGACACCTGTGGTCAGAGGAACTCGAGTCTTAGAGCTGGACGCGTGTACTTACAAAGCTCATAATATTGCTTTGGTGAGTGCAGTTCGGCGAGCATGAGACTGATGCTCTTGAGTGCGTCCATGATCTCGTCGTTGTCCTACAAGAAGGCTGTCAGCGATGGCGAATTCGGTGCTGCCGCCGAGGACGCACGAGATGACGCGTGACGCTTCATCTGCCCGACCCGAATCTTTACGGTTTCCAGGACTCGGTGAGGAATTTTCCTTCTTCGACGGTGGTGGTGGTATGGTGGTTGTTGTCGTCGTCGTTCGGGTGGCCTAGGCAAGGGCTGCACGTGAGAAGCAATGCGCTCACTCACAGCACCCACCACTCTCCCCTCACCGCCCTTTTTCCGAGGCTGTCGAGGCGTAAGCTCCACCGCCATGTTCAGAGCATTTCGTTCTTGAAACATTCATGTACTGTATGGGCCATATGCCTCGACATGTGGCAATTGAACTTACCCAGAGTCTCTCGCCACCTTCGCCGTCCCGCCCTCACACGTTTGCTTGCGGTGCACCTGCCCGCGCCCTCGTTCTCCCATCTCGCGTATGGAGACTGCCCTCGCCCAAGTCGTTCATGTCACCTCCCTCGCCGCATCCAAGACGACTTGCGACGACTGCCGTGTGCTCTCGGCACAACGAGAGTATACGACGGTCGCCGAGGACGATGAACTCATTGGTGGGTAGTATTCCCCTTGATCAGCGGATTCTGTATGTACATATTGGTGCCTAGCCCATATCATGTTTGTATCGTTGTATGCGTACTTATGTATTTGATGTGTTTCTTTGCATACATTTGCTATTTGCGATCTGTATTGAACGTGTGGATGTCTGGTTATGTGGACAACCGGTTTCCTGAACAGTATGACGACTTCGCGAGCGGCGTCTAGAGTTGCGTTCGTGCATTCGGGGGAAGCTGTTATCGTAAATATCTCGCTCCGATCCGGCGCCCCTCTGTGAATATGAGGGTCAGGTTGGGGAGACGGGATGGGAACGGTTTGGAACACACGGGGGTGGACCAGGTACCCACCATTATTATGTTTGTCAAATTCTGACGCAGCGTCAGGAAAGAACGCTTACCTCCGCGTAACGCTAAATAGCGGTCGGGATGAACGACGGGTAAGTTGAACCTAACGTCGGGATCGCGTACCAGGCGTTCGCATGCGTACGTATATGCTCGATTCTTTCGCAAACACGGTGTCGCTGCCTTGGGGCGTTGGAAAGTACGAGGACGGGTACGAGTACACGAGTACATGTGTTTGCGTGCGCGTCTGTGCGCTCCGTTTGTGTTCGTCGTTGTGGGAGGGCAGTCAGGCGTACCTCCTCGCGCATGCGTGTCGTGGGTGAGGGTAGGCAAACAAATATGTGCGCGTCACGAGCGACGGTGATGTGCGAGGACGAGGGCGAGAGAGGGCGAGAGAGGGCGAGGGAGGGCGGGTCAGTGAACAAGCGAGGTACGCCCGCACGCGTACGTCCACAAAGGAGGGGTGATGTAGGGAACGAGGAAGAGGGAAAACGAGGGAGGTAACAATGTACTGAGCACGGCGGTTGACACTGGCCCAAGGGTTGCAACCAGCGCCCCGACAACTGCGGGCGCGGGAACGAATGCTCTGACGGCTTCGGTCGCCCTGGTGACAGCGTCTGCAGCTTGACGTTCATCCGCGTTCACGTCCCCTTGCTTGTCGGAAGATACAGTGAACTTGATCGTAAACCGAAAATGACCGGAACCATCCAGGTTGGAAAGAGGCTCCTCGAGGACTTTGATCAGAGAGATCGCATCAGGATTCAGCAGAAATCATGACACAAATGAGTTCATACCGCCATCCTTGAGATTTTCCAGCACGCTGTTGGTACCAGCGAAACTGCCGACCAATATCATATCCTTTCGCGTGATATGCTTTTCATAAACCTTCACGACGATGGTGGAACGGTCCTCGCCATCACACTGACACTTATTCAGTTCCTTGCCGTGGAACGGCGAAAACGCAACCACAAAAACAGATTCTGATTCCATGAAGCATAATTATTTTTCTCCTTTGCTTTCTGCGTCATCCGTGACGTATCGCCCACGGAAAATTCGACTTGATATTTCGAGGCGCACACCTGCCACCTCATCACGTTGAGTTGTCGCGCAGTGGAGGGATGGGGCGCGAGTCGTTGTCGTCGTTGAGTCGTTGGCGTGGTGGTGGAGTCGCCGACACCTCATCGTGGCATGGTGCTTCCAGCACAATGAGGCTTCCTGTCGTTGTTGAGTGCTAGTGAGGGAGGGGGAGGGAGGGAGGTACGTACGCACATGCAACATCATTACGCTCGTTGTCATCTTCACAGTTGCGTCGTTTGACGTCGATGTCGTGCCATCGGCGTTGTTGTCGTTGCCACTGTCACCGTGAGCCTCATGTCGTCATCGAGTCACGCTAGTGAGGGAGGGAGAGGGAGAGGGAGAGAGGTGCGCACCTGCCACCTCCTCACGTGCGTCGTCGTCGTCAGGGTTGTGTCATCGACGTTGTCGTTGCCATTATCATCGTGAGCCTTCGTGTCGTCGTCAAGTGCTAGGGAAGGAGGGAGAGGGAGGGGGAGGGGGAAAGGTGCGCACCTGCCACCTCATCACGTTGAGTTGTCTTCGTCTTCTGCATCTGCTCTCTCGCTCTCGGTGACAAAGCGGCACTGAGCGGTCTGTCGCAGAGCTCAGAAAGCGTAAACCTGGCGACACGAGAGGTGGAGAGGGGAATGTGGAGGGAACGACCAAAGGTAGATAGGGTATGGTTGGCGACGACAGGATTTGTGATGTCGGATGAGGAAGGAGGGGTCTTGAGCGAGTCAAATATCTTGTGGTAATATACTTGCGAGAGCGCACGGAGTATGCGTCTATAGTCCGTCGTCCGTCATCCCGACTTAGGCCTTCCACTGCACAATATCCCCTTCTCAACGCTCAGTCGTGACGCACGATCGTCTCGAGGTAGCCCAGATCCGCGCTGAGCTGTGCAGCCCCCGCCGGGCTCAGCATCTTGATCTGCAGAAGCACGTCCCGTGTGAGGTGTGCGGGTGACCCATCTCCAAGTCGTCTCGTCAACTTGAAGGCATATACTTTTTGCGGGAGGGTGTCGGCCAGAGCAACTGTTAAGTCGACCAGTGACAGGCCGACTCGGAGTGATAGTACGAGGTAGTTGAGCAGGAGTCAAGTTCTATCACTGGGCGCCGGAACGTGCCCGCATCTTGTATCATATGATACACCGAGAACCTGAGATCGAGTTTGCTCATTGCGGTCGCAGTCAGAAAAGAACAACTTGAATATGTATCCAAATAAATAAACACCCAATACAATAACTTAGTACTACGAGGCCGTTCTCTACCAGACGAAACAAGATGACCTCTAAAACCTCCCTCCGTGTGTCCTTGAGCAGCCATATAATCTTATCCTCCAACTCGGATCATGATGTGGCCTGAATGGTGTGAGGCATGTCGACGGTGAGGCCGACACCCATCAACGGCCCAGTTCACTTCGCTCTCAACTCCGAGTCCCTGATCGCGAGCACGCGAGGACCCTCCAAGGTGGCA
Organism: Leccinum rimulosum; assembly: GCA_038091395.1. NCBI lineage: Eukaryota > Fungi > Basidiomycota > Agaricomycetes > Boletales > Boletaceae > Leccinum > Leccinum rimulosum. The sequence goes on from JBBPOJ010000419.1 coordinate 6,686, forward strand.
GCACCGACATCTGCACACACTGGCAAAAGTTTGTCTTGCGAATGTGCCGATATCGGGCCACCATCCGTCAATTCTGCAAACGCCCCTCCAAGCAGCCTTGAACACCTTGCCGCAGGATGCCTTGGGGCTGACACAGACATTGCGTCGATGTGTCGCCGTCAACGCGTTCAAGTTGTTGTTGTCACGGTTGTTGTTGCTTCGATGCGGTGCTCGTCCGAGTGCGCCGGGAGAATAAGGGCCGAGGGGGGTGACGACGACGACGACGACGTGTTGACGTGGCGTTACATCGTCGTCGTCTCATTCCACTGTTGCACAAGTTGAGGGTGAGGGTTGCTGGTCGTTGCTTTGACGCACGAGGGTTGAGGGGGGTGATGACGACGATGACGATGTGTTGACATGGCGTTACTACGTCGTCATCGTCTCGGTCTTCACCACTGCGGCGTTGTCATTGTCGTCTTTCAATGCTTCGACGTGGTGCTCATTGACACGCCGGGAGAACGAGTGCCGAGTGGGGTGATGACAATGACGACGTGTTGACGTCACGGTGGTGTTATGTCGTCGTCGTCTCGTTCCGCTGTTGCGCAAGTTGAGGAGGGAGGATGAGGGCGTCACTGACTCAGAGGACTCACCTGTTGACGTAGCGTCGTGTCACGGTGACGAGAATGAGAGAGAGGGTGCCAGTGGGATGGGTGATGGGTGATGGAAACTTGAGGGAGAAGGGTGAGAACGACTGTTAAACGACTCGGACTGTGACGGTGAACTCACTGGTAGCGACAACGACGACGTGGTGTTGCGTCGTTGTTGTGTCGTTGTGTTGTGCGAGTGAGGGAAGGGTGAGTGGGAGGGTGAGGGTGAGAGCGACAATGTTGTGTCGTCGCATTGGTATTACTAGCACATACTAGTAATAGTTCATGTTGAAGACGTGTGGTAGTATGTCGGTAGAGTCGCAAACTGGCAACATCGACGTCAGCCTGAGCCAGCATGATTCGAGAGAAGTGGAGCTATCATGATGCGCACCTTGTGTACTAAACTCTTGATGGGTCTCCTTGATAGAACTGACGACTTGCGTTGTAATGTTCCTGGATGGCACCGAGTCATATCTGTGCGTGATCAAGATGATCGTTTGGACATGTAAGCTCAATGGACAAAATAATGAAGACGTCTGACCATTTCAGTCGAACGAACAACACATTGCATAAACTCCCGCCCTGGCAGGTTTCTACGCCTTGAAATGATGAAATGTAATAAGCACACAATTGAAGTTCACATTGTCAATTGAAGTTGACACTACGTTAAGTTGACACTGTTATGTAATTGTTTCCCATGTCCACAAATTTCCATGTGGCCGTCAAGGACGGGGACTAAGCCGATGAAACAATAAGTTGTATTGTATACGCGCAGATTTCTGTCGGTCGTGTATGTGAAGTTCTTGTAAAATTATCTTGTAAAACCGAGGTAGTGATATGATCGAGGAAAGGTACCCACGTGTATTGAGTTTGGGTCTAGCGAGATCTGTTTGTACGATTTCGGCGACGTCAAGCGGGTCGAATTGAGATTGCAAAGTTGTTCTCAGTGAACCGCCACATTTCCTAAAACGAATATTCGTGGGGCCTCTCCATCCACACCAAAGTCTTTGTTTCACGTCCACTGCATATGTGAACGTCTTTCTTTAGCAAGTACGTTCACGACGCGTGTCTTTTCGCGATCCAACGAACTCATCGAGTGAAAGGCTCATAATATTCGCTGTAAATCTCACCCAAATCACTCGCGCTCCTTTGCTCAAGTGGCCATCGAGAAATGCCTCCACGTGGTCAATTCAACACGCTCAGTCCACAAGATACAACGGCATCATCATCGATGCCTTCTTCTCCCGCAACCATCACCTTTCCCCAGGCACGCTCGACCTCCGCGTTGATTGATCCAGATGATAAGTTAATGATGTCCGAGTCTAGGTCTCTGGCATCCCTGATTCATAGCAGTGGTACCGGTCAAGCTTTCAAAGCCGTGCTGTTGGTGGAGGCTTGAGAGTGTCTTACCCTCTCCTCCACCTTTCTCCTTATGCACATTTACGGTTTGGACAAAAGTGATGAGTCATACAGTTCAATATTACCATTTTAGGACGGTTTGATCGGAATTTCCGATCAAATCGTCCCAAATTGGTAATGCCGAACTTCCCGCCTTCCAAAATGGGACGCACCAGATTCGTTTTGGGTGCTTCCGGGCGGTGGAAGGCTCGTTGCCGTGTGTGTACACGCACAGAGTGTTTTCGGAATTGTTGATCAAGATACAGCCTGCAGAACAACATGGGGCCTGTATGTACGTGTAGATTTTCTTCACCGGCGTTGGGAGTAACGTTTCGACAACGTTAACACCGTACCTAGTATGGTAGTCCGAGTCGCAGTAACTAGTACAACGGTGTCACCGTGTCCCTAGTTGAGCCTTGATAGTGCCAATTAAACCAAACTGTGGTTGGTATTTCACTAAGTAAACTACATTGACTACGGATGCGAAAGTAAATACAAGAGTTGAATAGTAACAAAATATTATAAACAAAGTATTTGCTGATGAAGTTCGGTCGTGCATCTAATCCCCACGGCCAAAGTCTAACACATTTCACTACGAATGGAACAACACATTTACGTACTTAAATAGAACAACTGTGGACATGTTGAAACACATATAGTACTTAAGTATATGTCAGTATCACGGTTATGGACAGTCAGTACAATTGTCCGAACAACTCTGAGACGCATGAAGATCCTGAATAAGTAATGTCATTGTACAACCAAGGTCACCACTGGCATGAAGTACGACTACTAGTTTCGAAAACTTTTGTAATGGGCTGGGTGAAAAGGGATATAGAGGCATGGAGCATAAATGACTCACTGTTGTCGTCCAACCCAAGATGAAACCCAGACGGGGAATCGGAAGTCAAGCACACGGCATAGTACCCATTCTTTCTCATCATTAATCGTACACGCCCCACGTAGTATTCCGCATCGATAAGGCTTTGACGAGCTTGCTTGACTTTCAGTCGGTTGTATTGGAGCCGTAACAGGTCGCGTTGAACCAGCTGGTCTGCGAGATTTTTTTGGGTGGCAAGTATGCCGCAGTTAATTCGTGCAGTAGCAAGTAACAACCGGGCTTCCGATGGATTACGTGGAATCGGGATGTCCTCGCAACTTGAAGAAATTCGATGGCGCATCGGATCCTATATTTTGAAAGAGAATTCCAGAATGGTGATTTCAAACCTCTTGTCGAATGAAACACTAAACTTACTGTTATTGGAGACAAACGAATCGAAGCCTGACGAGGGCTCCCATCTAGAACAGGCTCCAGGAACTCCTGCTTGGGGCTGAAAAAGTAGTTGGACTCGGATGATTGCCGGGAACGTGTCATGGAGTGTAAGTACTTATGTACATATGTATGAGGCAGATACAAGGTACTCGGAACTTGCCGCTCTAGCGCTGGCTCTGAGCCTAATGCCTTAGGTCCTGAAGCGCCATATTAAATAATTATGCCTCAAGTAAAAAAGAGACTACGACGTACTCAGAAAATTTCGTTCTGCCCTGATTGCGGCAAACGATTCGCCAACGAAACGAATGTCCTCCGGCATATGAACCAACCTACAAATGGTTGTGGTTCTCTCATCAACGAACAACCCTCAAGTTACCTCCACGAACCTGTAGACTCGCCTCATCAATCTCCATTTATACCCCCTAGAACACCTCCTGACCTATTCGATACCCTCCAAGTCCCAGACGATCTGGACCTACCCTCGGACAGATTAGATCTTCAAGTGTTCGACTCGGTTGTCGAGCCTTCTCCCAACATGGAATTCTATCCGGGAGCTTCCGCAACCTTCGCTGGGGGCAAGACATTTATAGAGGCCTTTTTTTCTGACAGGTATGGGTCATTTCGTCGAGACAACCTGTTCTATCCGTTTGCGTCTCGAGAAGACTGGCAACTCGGATCCTGGCTTATACGCTCGGGGCTGAGCATGGCGGAAACGGACAATTTTTTGAAACTGGATTTGGTAAGTACTATCTATCTATCACTTGCATGTTTGCTCTCTTGTGATTACTATTGAACTCCATTTGACCAGATAAAGAAGCTCCCGATCTCATTCCGGTCAGCAAGGCAACTTCGTTTGCGTGCGGAAATGCTACCATCTGGTCCTTCTTGGAAATCCCTTCCGATTCGTCCAACCGCCCCAACAAAGCGCGCTGTTACCCTGTATTACCGGGATCCTGTTGACTGCATTCAAGCGTTGCTCAGCAACCCATATTTCGATCGCCACATATCGTTCGTCCCTCGGAAGGTGTGGTCTACGGCTGCGCGTATGGTCCGTGTCTACGACGAATGGCTCTCCGGAGACCATGCTTGGGAACTCCAGGTAGGAATCCGCTCAATTTCATTTCTTTTGACTAACTGGTATCTCTGTAGAGTCGGTTACCGCCAGGATCCACATTATTAGGGGTTACGCTATCTTCTGACAAAACAAACATATCCGTCATGTCCGGCAATCGAATGGCGCACCCCCTATTAATCAGTCTCGCCAACATTGATGCCAACATTCGCAGTAAGGGTTCACTTCACGCCCACCTCCTCCTTGCGCTTTTACCTGTCCCTTCATTCATTCATAAAAAGTCACGGATTCGCAGTCTCTTGGCTGACCGCTTATTCCATAAGTGTTTAGACATCATCTTGAGCCCCTTGAAGGTTGCAGCGGCCGTCGGGATCATGATGAGCGACCCCGTAGGCAATTTGCGGTATTGCTATACCCCGATAGCCGGCTATACTGCCGACACTCCAGAGCAAAACTTACTCTCATGCACAAGCCCCAGAGCTTCCCCCGTATCTACGGCTTCCTATAAAGAGTTTGGTGATGACATTTGCCACCCTCCTCGCACTGCCGCCAAAACTTCAAACGACATCCATGCGATCTGCTTGAAATGTGATCCTGACGATCATGTTCGATTTCTCAAATTAGCGAAGGACTACGGACTCAACGGGGTCGATATACCTTTCTGGATCGACTGGCCCTTGTCGGACCCAGATAGATTTCTCAAGCCGGAGGCCCTCCACCATTTTCATAGGTTTTTTTTCGATCACGATTTGCAATGGTCTATCTTTGTTGTTGGCGAAGAAGAGATTGACTATCGCTTCTCAATTATTCAGACATTGGTCGGATACCGTGGGTTCAACGAAGGCGTTTCGAAGTTGAAACAAGTAACAGGACGGGATCACCGGTCGATGCAACGTTATGTAGTTGGCATCATCGCTGGAGCGGTTCCCTCACGGTTTCTCACTGCCGTGCGCGCTCTAATGGAATTTCGCTACCTTGCTCAGTTACCATTTTTTACTGAACATACATTGCAGCAATTGCAAACCTCACTACAAGTATTCCATGATCACAAGGACGCGATCGTCGCCACAGGTGCCCGTCCGGATAACTTCTACATCCCCAAGCTAGAACTACTTCAACACGTCGTACCCTCAATTCGGGACTCGGGCGCCGTCATGCAATGGAGCGCGGATGTAACCGAGCATGCCCATGTTACTGAGGTCAAAAATCCCGCACGCGCCGGTAACAATCAAGACTATTACTCACAAATAGCCCGCCACCTCGATCGTGTCGACAAGTGCTTTCGGTTCGACCTGGCAACCTGTATTGCCTCCTCGCTCGGGCTGGATGCTGAGGATCATGACGACGAAGACGATTGTGACGGAGAAGAGCATGAACCCAATGGAGAAGCACAGAACTCGTCGCTTTATCATTCCCCCACCCGCAAAATCGTTAACTACTTTCAAGTTGCTCACGCGATCACTGGCGATCCACGTCCAGATTCTCCAAAGCCACCGAGAACCTTTGCCACATCCACCACTGCTATCCACTTGGCCCTCAAACCCCATCTACGGACGACCATCTCGGATGCCTCTGAGCTTTTCAACCTTCCTGACCTCCATGATGCTATGTGCAGATACTTAGATCGTTCTTCAACCGGTGAACCACTTGATATCTCGGGTCGACGGCAAGCCACTGCAACTCGTGCTATACTTTCGGATAAGATACACGTCTGGACGAAAATTCGCGTACAGCTACGAACTTGGAATCCCTCAGACCCAGGTTTGGTAGAACCCGCGCAGACGCTAGTTGTTGCACCCCCCTCGACAAAGTATCCAGCTGGTCGCTACGATTGTGGCATTGCTAGTCTAACTTCTGATAGCAGTTGGCCGACTGAGGGACTATCCGGTTTGCTGCGATTTCTGATCAGTCCAACTTATGATACTGATTAAAGCCTTTCAGGCCATTTTATTGTTCAACTGCGCCTGGTTTTTTGCCTGCACAATGGAGACCCTCTGGTATATGTTCAACATTTCAATCGTAACCTTACACCGGACCCTGCGTCTGGCCTGTATGCTCTGAAACGCGCAATGAGAAGGGATGGGTCACGTATCGGGGACGTGATCCCTTTATCTCATTTACGTTCAGCTGCCCATCTAATTCCGAATTTTGGTAGAGTAGCTAATCCGCGCCTCACCCCACATACCAGTTACGAATTCTCCACAGACTTTTGGCTTAATAAGTACTGGAACAAGGACTTTTTCTATTCACTCATGTCTACGTAGCTACGCCACTGGGCCGTGATGACGAATGTCATCTTTTTCTTTTGTTGGAGCCGCGGAGTTCAGCACACTCGAAACTGGCATCGTGTCTTGTTCATCCACCCGATATTCCCCTCTACGACTCGCCGCTGTGAGGATGGCGCCTCATACCCCACCGCCCCAACGCAATGCCCCAACCTCCATGTCGATGACGCCGTATCAACTGAAGACCGCGTCTATTCCCACGTCGGCAAGAGTCTACAGTGCAGTGCCACTGCTGAACCTAGATCTCACAAACGAGTTAGAGGGCGCTACTGTTGTGGAAAAAGACAAAAGAAGAGGGAGTAAGCACTATATTTTGCACCCCTACGACCATCTTCCCTCTAGCCACAGAACCGCACCGGACCCTGCTACTATCATGCGGAACAACGAGCCACTTTACAACTCGGCAACAGAATCTTGGGACCCCTCCTACCTCCCCCATATCCTCCGTAATTCCCCTTCACAGACTGGACAGGGCAAACGCAAGAAGAGAAAGAAGAAGAGCTCCACGTCCGTACCGCCTCCCACTGATCCGGATGCAAGGACCCGGAGTCGGAGTATGACGATCACCAGGGAATATCACGGCACTCAAGGTCCTGTAACAGAGACCCAGGACGGAACGTACCTACCCACAGCAGGATCGGAAGAGAGCAAGGTCGCTCAGTGGCTTAACTACATCGCCGAATCCCTTCGTATACACTACGAGTCAACTAGCTCCGAAACAGGCCCATCAAGTCGGACAAGAGGGAGCGTGAAGCGTATGCAGCGCCATTGGTCGGCGGAGTCATCCACCAAGTCACAAAGAGTCGAAGAAACCGGCTTACAGTTGAAGCCAGATATCGCTCTGTTGCAAGCGGATGAACACGACGAAGCCTACCCCACCTTCTCCTGGAGAAATGTCGTATCCTTTCTCGAACTTACTTCCGAAGACTTCTCTTCTCGCCAACGCCTTCAGCTCACAAAAGTAGCATATGCAATCTTCATAGCGCAACCTGGACGCCGTTTTGTGATGGGGTTGTCGTTAGCAAACAAAGTACTACGCCTGCATATCTTTGATCGATCCGGGGCTGTCTACTCTCGTGGCTACAACATTCATCATTCAGCATCTTTTCTCGTCCGTGTGCTCTATGCCCTAATCACAGGCCCCCCTGAAGCAGTCGGTTACGACCCTACCCTCTCCTTTTCGACCACCATCGCTCGTATGCCCCGCCTTCGGGCCGAACCACACATTTTCATCCAGCAGAAGAAGTACGCCATTCAATCGTTACTTTTCTACAATGGGATGATCCGTGGGCGGGCAACCCTGTGCTTCGTCGTCGTCGACCCGATTGACTCCCGGAGGTACGTCGTCAAGGACTGCTGGACCCACTCCGGACGGGTAACGACTGAAGAAGACATGCTGCGGAGGATCAAAGAAAAAGGTCTAACTCACGGAGTCCCTGATCTCGAGGCAGCGTGGACGGTCCAGATAACGGGAGTAAACGATTCCACATCTCAGCGCCGACCCCGTTACCTTTTTAAAAGAGGTTCTTACTCCGCCGAGACGCGGATTCATCGTCGACTACTCCTCACGCCCGTCGGGGAACCTTTGACAAGCTTCTCGTGCAAACAAGAACTTCTTAGCGTCCTCATCGACCTTGTAGATAGTGAGTATCGACCTTCGTGTGAGTTTGGAGATGCTAATCTCATTTTCAGTCCACGAACGGCTCGTCGATCTTTGTTGCATTCTCCACCGCGACATTAGCCTCAACAATACCATTATGTACTACTTTCAGGGCGCTTGGCCACCTCACATCGCTGAGCATGGCGAACTGGATGCAAGAATGGCCGAAAGGGACAAAATCATCGGTCAACGAGGCTTTCGTCGTGGCCTCCTCATCGATTTCGACTATGCAAAGTTCACCGATAACACGATGGCAGGCGTGTCCGAAGGCCATCGCACGGTATGTGGTGCTGCCAATTTTGTGGTCTTGCGCTAATTACTATCTCTAGGGCACAATCCCCTTCATGGCAATCGAAATACTGGGCGAATATGCGAAGCAGGAAGGTTCCATCGTCCACCAAGCTAAGCACGATCTGGAGTCGTTTGTGTATATTCTGATCTGGATCTGTGTGCTCCACGGAGACCCGCGAAGTGGCAAGGGTGCTCGTGAAATCAGCACGACATGCTTGAGCACGTGGACGATCCCAAAGTCTCTGCGACAGATCCGTCAACTCGCAGTTTTCAAACGTGGTGACATTCACGATCGAGTCGCCCTTGAAGAATTCGACAACTATTTCAAAGATCTCAAAGACACCGTTGGGGCTCTTTATGATGCAATTCACGGAAGCAATTTTGGTGGGGCGCCTCTCAGCCACGCGACGATGAAGAGAATTTTGCTGGACGCCTTTTTCACCGTCACGGAGCCCACGTTTCAAAGTGTCGAAAAATTCGAAGCTGGGATAAAGCGCAAAAAGAATTCTGAGAACGTAGTGGCGCAAACCACTAAACAACGTCGTCTTCACTAGTATGACTACTATCTCTTGGTTATTCTACATATTTATATTTCCTAGTATTCACGTAGTTCCTCGTCTCCTATAACTAGTACTTTTATTGATGCACACCATGTACGCCTCTCTTCACTGCGAGCTGGGGAGGGATCGTGATCTCCTCGTTGTCGTCCTGCGTCACTAGGATCACATTTCTTAATCTGGTCAAACACATTATGTAATGTGAGTTGGTGGGGTTTCCCGTGTTTACCCGAATTTCCTCTCGAGGCTATTACCTCCGACCGCCGAACTTAAAGGCTCCGAGTGCATGAATCGTCCACCAGAGGCAGTGAGTACTGGTGAATTGAAGCTTCAATATTTTTGGCTGAGCACGGTTGTTGAGCATTGCCAATGATCGTTGAGACTGATCAGCTGGGCAGCCTCAGGAAGAGGTAAGTAAGTTTGCCTATTAGACGGGTAACGTGTTTTCTGACACATTATGCGCCTTTGTCGATCACGGCGACCTGGGCTGGTTATTTAAAACCCACTGCTCCTAACCGAGTCGTTGGCACCTGTTCTCACACAGAATTCCCCGTTCTATTCCTTCAGCATGGCAAGACGTGTAAGGCAGCAAAAGCGACCTACTCAGATGCTTCAAGACGATGATACTACCCTCGCGGTGGGTGTTCGCAAGAAAATCAAAACAGTGGCTGTTAGTCTGAGCGGGGATGGTAAGGTCTCGTGCCTATCGATACTCACTTCACAGTTCAACACGCCGTACGCAGGGATGGATCCTACCTCTCAGGCTGATCAAATGGCCAGGCGGTCTAGCAGGTCGAATATCGGCAAGGGCGGACAAAAAGCCCAACTGGAGAACATTGAACGCGTTCAAACACAAACTAAGGTGTCCAAGCTTTCCATTGCAACTTCAAACGAGCCTTTGAACCCTATGGCCCCAATGCCCAGAGATAACGCAACATCTCGTACATCAAAGGGATTTCACAATGACGCGGTATGTGATCGACAGCTCAGTTTGACACGTAGCTAAACAGTTAGACAGGTTTTACCTGGCGCCTTGACCCACCCAAGCGCTTACCAACCACCTATTCCCACTCATCAAGCCTCAGTAGGCTCGCGCTACGGTTTCCGTACCTTTCCTGCGCCTCGTGCCGGGTCTATCATTCCTCAGTCTCGTACTAGTGGATCCACTGCTCCTCCATCTCGCAGTGGGTCTATCGTTGCTCCATCCCGTGTTGGGTCTACGGTCCCTCCTCCCCCTCGCGCTGATTCTACTGGTGCTTCGTCTCCGAGTCTTGCTAGATCGGTCGCTACTCACGCCTCCCCAGGGTCTCAATTGCCATTGAGATCCTCCCAGGTCGCTCAGCGGACACGTGTCCCTGTCTCACGAACGTACTACCGTGACCATGGTCCAGAGGAGATGTCATGCTTGGATAACTCACAGCCTCCGTCTTACTGTTCTCGCAATGACGATACTGATACTGTGGAAGATGAAGACTTGTCTCAGAATTCTCACTGGAACTTTGATAGGACGACGAGGCTTCCCGGTGACATGGCCATTGATGAGATGTCACCAGACGAGGATGAACGAGAGGCTGAGGCCGCTCTTCGAGGTGAGTTAAAGTACTTTATAATGTGTTCCTTACCAACACTGGCACCCTCTCAGCACCAAACATGAATGACGCCCTCAGGCTCCGAGCTCAAAATCACGACAATGGTGCGTCATCGCTGGGTAATCAGTGCAACACTAACAACAGTTGAAGATCCTGTTGTAACCACCGAAGAGCGTCACAGCAGCCGGTTTGACGAAAGTGTGATTGGTGCGTTGATATCCGTTAAAGTCACATAGATCGTTAACCGCTAGCATAGATCCGGTTCTACTTGATTCTAATAGCAACAGAGGTAATCCCATTGCTGACGTATAGTATTCATAAGTGCTAATATCTTGTGCAGGTCCACGCCCTGCTACAATGGAGAGTCGTTCGACTCACGATGATGACTTTGATGACACCGATATTCGTAAGTCGTTGTTCTTTCAGCTTTAAATGGGTGACGGCGTGACACACTATCCAGTGCCAGACCTACTCGCACAGGAACGTGCTAATGACGGGACTGCTCGCGATGTAAACAATGAATACTATCAGCGTAACCGATTCCCCAAGCCTCCAGATCCATCAAGCCTACTTGGTGTTCATCATCAACAACGAAGCTTCAACAGCAACGAGTCTCATTCTGGTGTGAATAGTGCACCATTGCCCGTCGTCTCCAACAGCACGCTTGCGGATGCCCCTCCGGGACCTTTGACAGGACCAGCAAGTAAGCTGCGTGCCTATCCTCACAAATTTCGGGAAGTTATCGAGCGCGCGAAGCACATATCTCAATGCGAATGTGCCTTAGTTGATCCCTTCCCAAGCCGTGCCGATTTTTTGGATCGAAAAAGTGTTGAACATTTCACAGAGGCGATTGCCGAGTCTCAGCACGTTCCGCAAGGTTCGCAGACACTTGACATGTCGTGATCCCCTTACTGATGAATCTACCAGGATATTGGCCGCAATACAAGAAGGAATTGGGAGTACTGGTGAGTTTCATTCACTTTCACTCGTTTTCTCATTCGAACCACCCACAGCTTTGGGAGGCTTTAATGTCGTGGCGCTCCATTCTGAAAGCGAAAGCGCGCGAGGTCATCTCGCGTTTTTACACTCTCGGTGAAGATCAAGCTGCGGAGCTAAACAAGAGCAATGCCGAGCGCCTTATCCGGGGGTCCGCTTTCACGCGTGACGGTGTCGATCACGAGGTGTGTCGAGTCGGTGAAGTGTTTATCATCGTTGATACAGGTTTGGCATTCAGGGATCTACTAACAACATGGCTGCCCCTGCACTGGCAGCTCTGGTCATTGGGTTTTTTTACACCGGCGCGTCTTCCCTCGGTGTCCTGTTTCCCGAGGTTTTTAGTGGTGAAGTGCCCATAGTCACTGTCTGTTTGGCAGCTACCGCGGTAAATTTCCTATCCTCCCGTTCAATTATTGGTTGATCTTTTTATCAGATACGTGCTGCTCTTGACGAGTTCACTGTGACTGGCGTTCGACAAGACCGAACATTTGAGTATGCAGCCTACTCCAAGGTTTATGCCAACTTCCGTTCTATGCAACTCGCCATTGACAGGGATCCGAAACATGCCGCGAAGACGAAAGCGCTTAGAGCCGAGTGGGCCGTGACTGCTATGTACGTTCAGCTTATGGAAATCCAAGATCCCGTTCATGTTGTATGTTCACAGGGAACCTCTCAATGAGTTGGGGACCATTGTGGCCTTTGATGTTGATTTCCAACCCGTTTTAGATTAGTGTTTGGTTGTGCTGGTGATTCGAGTGTGCGGTTTGTTCTGTGTCCGCTCATATTTTCTTGTGTTACGTGTACCTACCATGCTATATATGGTAGTATGATGCTTAGTAATGTGATTGTCTGCCATAACGTGTTTTTAAAATAAGTACAGTGTGAAGACCTTGGGGAACGTGTGTAGGTCACGCAAGCCACTGGTAGTTATCTGTGTATTCTGTGAAGTGTCATAAGTAATTAAAATAGTACAATATGAAGGCCTTAGCAAGTGTGTATAGTGCTTGGAAGCTGGCAGGAATCTGTGTAGTCTGTCAAGTGTTGCACAGAAAATCAACTGAGTCATGAAATTGACATGTCCACAGTCCTTACAAAGGACTGTAAGGATCTACAATACTAGGTACCTCACTGTGGGATCTGTGATACTACACAACTCTGTGCAGCTCTGCACAGCCTATGGCTGGTTTGCTGATGCGGTGACGCGCCCATCTTGTCCCACCCTTGGCGGTGCCGTGACCCGTCCCGCAACTTGTCCCACCATTATGGTGCCGTGACCCACCCACCGTCCCATCCCTCGTGATGCTGTGACGCGCCCCACTGCCCCATCCCCACTGCGGATATCTCACCATCCCCATCCCAGATGGAGGCCCTGTTTGACTACCAGGATGCACCCCCCCAGCGCTCCCGCCGACCCCGACAGCTAATTTCACAGCGCGGCGAACCCATCGCTCGGCGCAGATCCTCACGGTCCCCATCCCCTCGTCAGAGGTTTCGCCCCCCACCCCCACCGTACCAGACATCAAACGACGCCTCCACCTCTCAACCACGATCAAAGAGTGTCGGCGACAGACCGTCCCGATCCGTTTGCCCCACGTGCCTCGGGCGCAACCCACATCGCATCCTCGAGTGCAACAGCTCCCAGCTATGGAACGGAGTCAAGAGCTATGTCACACGAACCCCGGAGGGACGACTCGTCGACCCCAAAGGTGAAGTTCTCTGCACCGACTGGCAGCGCCCCAACGGCTGCTCCCTTGTGCACCGCTCGGCCAAGCACAACTGCTCCGGTTGCGGCCTCCCCTCCCACGGCGCTCAGAGTTGCGATCTCGCACAGGCACCGGCGCGCCCTATCTCCGTATAAACCAGATGGTTGGGCATGCCTCCTTGCGGAGGCCGGCCTTGTAAACAGATACCCGTACATAATCAATGGACTCACGCACGGCTTCTCAGCCAACATCCCGCCCATCGCTTGCACATTCTCCCCCCCCAACGGACCCTCCATATCAGCCAACCAGAGCATTTTTGATGAAATTGTACATAAAGAATTCTCGAAAGAGAGATACCTCGGCCCCTTCACTCAAACTGAGATCGAAGACGCCCTGGGACCCTTCCAGACAGCCCCCATGTCCTTAGTCCCTAAACCGGGTAAACCAGGTAGATTCCGGCTAGTACAAAACTTATCTTTCCCACACTCGAACAAACCACATCCATCAATTAATTCCCTCGTCAACCCGAATAATTTTCCCACCCCATATAGTACCTTCGAAATAGTCTCCTTAATCCTTTCCTCCCTTCCCCCCGGCTCGCAAGGCGCAGTTCGTGATGTCGCCGAAGCTTACCGTACTATTCCCCTTCATCCATCCCAATGGCATGCCCTGGTTGTCCGTATTTCCGAATCCCACTTCGCTGTGGACACCTCCCTATGCTTTGGCTTTGCCCCCTCTGGTGGCATCTACGGATCCATCGGAAGTGCCGGAGCTGACATAATGAGGCATGCCGGTCTAGGCCCCATTCTCAGATGGGTGGATGACCATCTATTCATTCGCATCCCTAAATCTAGCCTTATTGAATATAACACACTCAGGGCTAACATGGCAAAACGGATATCTGCCTCCCCCTGCCTCAGTGTGAATGGTGGTAGATCTTTCTTCATGGGTTCTGCACTCCCTGATGGGCGCATCGAGGAGTTCGATGAAGATTGCCAGTTCCCTCTGCGTGATTTCTCCAACACCTCAGCACGACCGCATTCGGACACCGACTTCTGCTACAACATAGCGGACATCGACCGCTTCTCCTCCGCTCTCGGCATTCCCTGGGAGCCATCAAAGGACATCCCTTTCTCGGATGCACCCAGCTTCCTGGGCCTTGTCTGGAATCTGTCTGATCGCACCGTCAGCCTTACCGAATCCAAACGCACCAAGTACATCAGTGCGCTCTCTGAATGGTCTTTGCGGCGCACCCACACGCTCGAGGAAGTGCAAAGCTTGCTCGGCAAGCTCATACACGCTTGCCAAATCCTCCCTGATGGCAGACCTTACCTCATCAACCTCGAGGCAATGATTCCCACATTCGACAGCACCCCACACATGCGCAGAACTCCGCCTCGAGACACTCCAAACGACATCAAGTGGTGGATCACCCTCCTCTCGCTTCCCCCACCACCTTCACCCATACCATCCCCGCAACCCATAACCGACCCCCACGCTTTCTCAGATGCAAGCTCCAAAATCGGCATTGGCATCACGCTCAATGGACGCTGGCGCGCTTGGAAGCTTGCCCCCTCATGGCAGGGGGGGGGCCGCGACATCGGATGGGCCGAAAGTGTCGGCTTTGAACTCCTCATACTCGCTTTCCTCCATACCGGCGCCTCCAACCTTCATTTCCAAGTTTTCGGAGACAACCAGGGCGTTGTCGAGGCCTGGCGGAGGGGTCGCAGCCGCAACCGCCCCACCAACGACGTCTTCAAACGCATTCAAACCTCCCTGGCTCAATCCCGATGCTCAGTCCACCCCAAGTATATCCCCAGCGCTGACAACCCCGCCGACCCTCTTTCGCGTGGATTATACCCCCCCATGGATCTCCTCATCCCTGCCTTCCCAATCCCCGGTCCCCTCCGCCCCTTCCTCACCGACGTCGCCACCGTCTAACTGCGGCAAACCCGCACCGACCGCCGTGGCCACCCGGGTGTCCTCACAGCGCCCCATTCTCCTGCACCAGCAGCGCGCGCGGGCCACCGCCGGTACGTTCTCTTTCGCCTTGCCCTGCCCTCTCCCGCTCTTCCCTCATATCTTCCTGAAGAGACTCCCTCCAGAATCTCTCTCGACCCGAAACCGTCCCGACCAAATTGCCCCGCGAAGGACCGGCTCCTCCTCTGGCGCCCCCCCCTCGCCCGCCAAACGCCACCATCCCTATCCCCTTCCGACACCCGGAGAACCTACGAGGTCCTCTTCAACGCCTGGGCTGTCTCCACCAGGGAAACCTACGGGTCCGGCCTCCTCGTTTATCACACATTCTGTGACCTCAAGAAGATCCCAGAGGAAGAAAGGGCCCCCCCCTCCGCTGGCATTCTTGCAGCATTCATCTCGTCGCTCGCCGGTCTGTATGCAGGCAGCACGGTCGCCAATTACGTCAACGCCGTCCGCGCCTGGCACATCCTCCACGACCTTCCCTGGATCCCAAACCCGACCGAGACCGACGCACTTCTCAAGGCCGCCAAATTACTCGCCCCACCGTCCTCGAAACGACCCCCCCGCGAGCCCTACACTCTCGACATCATCGCTCGCCTCCGCACTCACCTCGTCCTCTCTAACCCTCTCGACGCGGCCGTGTTCGCCTGCTTAACCACCACCTTCTTCGCCACCGCCCGAACGGGCGAATTCACCGTACTCAACATCGCGATATTCAACCCCCTCTCACACGTCACTCGGTCGCACGTCACCCAACAGCGCGATCGCCAAGGAAACGAAGTCACGAACTTCCGGCTGCCCCGCACCAAGACATCCCCTCAAGGCGAAGATGTCAATTGGGCCCAGCAAGACGGGCCATGCGATCCTCGCGCGGCCTTGCACAACCACTTCGCCGTAAACAATCCCCCGCCTAACGCCCATCTCTTCGCATACCGGTCCAAAAAAGGACACGTCCCACTTACTCGGGCAAAATTCCTCAAAACACTCGAGAAGACGTTCAAAACCGCCGGCATTACCCCGCTCAAAGGCCATGGGATCCGGATCGGCTCCACCCTCGAGTACCTCCTCCGCAAGATTCCTTTCGACGTAGTGAAGATCAAGGGTCGCTGGGCGAGCGACGCATTCCTCGTTTATCTCCGAAACCACGCACAAATCCTCGCTCCCTACATGCAAGCCACCCCCTCCATCCACGAATCCTTTCTCCAGTACACCATGCCGCCCCTCCGCAGATAACTATCCAGCTTCAGCGGCACACCAGTGAGTCCTGCCCTCCGACTACCTTCTGGGTGCGCAGCCACGCGCGTCGCACGCCACTCCTACCCGCCGGGAACGCAGCTCATGCCCACCCAGCAGGTCTCTCCCGTTCCTAGTGTTGCCGCGACTCGGCTCGGCCCGGCCCGGCCCGGTCATTGCCGACTCGATCGACGGCCCTGTCACGGTTTTTCTGACATCGGCTAAGCAGCATAGCAGTCCGGCGCGGTTAGCTGATCTCGCCGGTCATTAGTCGATGGTTTGATTAGCCGGCTTGCGCCGGCGTCAGTCACGACTGTCACTGCGGGAACGACCTCTCCAGCGCACGCACCACGCACGACAACCCCCTCACCCACCCCACCCCTGACCTCGACCACGCTGCCAGCTCACACCCCCTCCGAGCCGACGTGACGACGGCCACAAACGCAACACGACGACAGCACGACTCGACACGCACCCGCGAAACGAGTGCGAACGACCTCTCCTGCGGTATCTTCTTTTTTTCTCTCTGTAAGTCCAACTGCCGCATCAGCCTCAAGCTTACAACGACTAGGGTCTACTAATCCGTTTCGTTTCGTTTGCTTAGATATGCACGCACAACGTACGCACAACCGCCTCACCCACCCCCACCCCTGACCTCGACCACGTTACCAGCGCACGCCCCATCCGAGCCGACGTGACGGCGGCCACAAACGCAACGCGACGACAGCACGACTCGACACGCACCCGCGAAACGAGTGCGAACGACCTCTCCTGCGGTATCTTCTTTTTTTCTCTCTGTAAGTCCAACTGCCGCATCAGCCTCAAGGCTCAAGCTTACAACGACTAGGGTCTACTAATCTTTCGTTTCGTTTGTTTAGATATGCACGCACAACGCACGCACACCCGCCTCATCCACCCCATCACTGACCTCGACTGTCGAACACGCTGCCGGCGCACGCCCCCTCCGAGCCGACGTGACGGCGACCACAAAACGCAAAGCGACGACAGCACGACTCGACGACGACTCCATGTCGTGCTGGCCACACCACGACCCGCACGACGATGACGGCGCTGAGACACGAGGGGGAACATGGTGGTCGCCGGTCGGTGCTATGGTAGGGACAGGGTTGGGCATTGGACGGGTGGGGTTTGCCCCATTGTATGGTACTGGTAGTCTTAGAAGTAGGGGTCAATTTCGAGCACAGTGCTACTATAATCAGTTCCAAATCAAATCTACTATTTACTTCGAATGTCTGATTTCTTCGGATTGAAACAGAGCAGCGATGTGCGCAAGTTCCTCGCGTGATTCTCGTTTTGATCCAATTGACACTTCCCGCAGTCAGTTGAATTGCCAGTGAGTCGAACAACAGAAACACTCAAGTCTACACGTACAGACGATAAGACAACAACAATAGATATAAATACTGTACAGTGTACATAGCATCCCACAAATAAATTGAAACTTCGCCGACCACCGCTTGAAACTACAACTTGCCGATCGTCATCAGAACCCCCGGGCCGGATTTGCAAAGCTTTGTATCCTGCAGCGCAACTACGGGATTCTTCGCGCTCGTTTGGGGCGGGTGCGGGGAGTCTGAGAGGGTGGTTCTTTCTGGGAACGAGGCCTGCATGGTTTGAAAGTAGCGTAGGTAGTAATCACGGAGGATGGAAATAGAAAACTTACGTTCGAAATTCTTTCTTCTCGTTGCCACGTTTGCCATTGGCGCATGGCGTTTGTTCGACCGTGATCACGTTCATTTCCCTTTGTTCCGGGACCAATGTCGACGTTGCAGGTAGGAGCAGGGCGCGAAGTTGATTGTAGTCTGGTTTTTGTGTAAACGGAAGATTGCGAGCGTACGAATGAAGTGCCAAGAGTATCTTAGATACCGTTGGCGAAGACCCGGCTCCTACCGATTCTTTCAGTTTCTCAACGGAGACCAGACGACCGTTCAGTGGATTCAACCACGGTAATGATCCGTGGTGGAGGTACATTAGGGTATACGCCAGGGACTCAATATCATCCCTTCGGCTGAGTTCGAGTCCCAGGTGGCTGTTGAGCGAGGCGAAAGCGGGTGTCCCAATGAGTCGAGTGCACGTGTGCATTGGTATATGGATACGGGAGGTCGGATGGCGGTATTCCTTTGCGAGGCCAAAGTCGATGATGAAGAGAGTGTCCTTGCGCTCGGAGTCGCCAATGAGGATGTTCTGTGGTTTGATGTCTCGGTGAACGATGTTGCGGGAATGGATGCTTTCGAGAGCAGAAAGCTGGGGAATGATCAAGAAAATTGTAACGAAACTACCAATATCACTCACTATCTGGAGACCAAAGCCGGCGACGACGTGGAGTTGCAACGTGCCATTGGTCGAGGCCCGGAGTACATTGTCCAGAGATGGACCGAGCTTATTCGTGACCATTGCGTGGTAAGGACCCTCTCTGCCAAACCAAAGGAGTTGAGGTATTCCGACGGCGCCTTGAAGCTCTTGAAGCACAGTGTATTCGTGTTCCAAGTGGGAGGTCCCGTTGGTGGTGGCATCCAACTTGACTGCGACGGCTGTCTTTGAAATAATGTCTCGAGCTCGATACACCGTGGCTAACACATATGTAATCGGCAATCACGGGCTTAATGTTCATTACTCACCATATGAGCCAGTACCCAATTCCTCATCCAGTACGTATCTACCGTCGACACGCGCTATGCTGATTTTCCCATTGTCACGCCCCATTCTTTTTGACCAGTATCGAGTAACAGAGGCTTCAAACCAGGGCTCGCTGCACTTTTAAAAGTACTTGTCGAGCCACTGCCCAGTGAGTAACTGATTTTTTTTTCTGTTTTACAATTTGAACACGGTCGCCTGGGGAAACATTTCATGAGGGACAATGAGAAGTACATCCTCATCAATGATGACATGGCAGCTTAGATGGTTACTCACCGTTGATATCAACACTGACAGGCCACCGGCAAAGCGCAACCTGAGGGTAACAAGGTCAGTCTGATCTTCTGTCTTCTGTTCGACTCGACGACTTCGACGACGAGCTTCTATCCTTCGACCTTGGCGGAGTTCTAACTTGTGTTTCAAAGCTACAATCTACAGGTACGTTCGGATCCCTCTGATCCTGATTCCTGACATTCTCAGCCGATGGGGCATGCGGTAACCCCATCCATTCCCATCAACAGATCCATTATTCTCAGCCAATAGTCAACAGGTACCTATGTGCCACATGGTGACATTTGAAACCCTAAGGTGATCCAGATTATCCAGATTGGCAGATTCTGGAGTCTCAGGTGAGCTTATCCAAGCTCCGACGGCCCACCCTTTCGAACTTCCACACCCATCACGATGAGTGCCGCAGTGGCAGGCAGGCTCGGATACGCTTCCTCCCCGCCCAGCTTCCGCATTACTGCTGCTGAGCGTACAACCACGGCGGAATCGCAGGTGGTTCCCCGCCAAGTAAATCGCTTCATTCCATCAGAACCCGCCATCCTCTCTTTTTCTCGCAAGAACCGTCGTGCAGCCGCAGGAAACGCAACGGTCGGGCTGTCGGCTCAAACAGCCCCTAATATCATTTCCACGGTTATGGGGTGTCCGACTCCATCTTGCCCAATCGACGGAAAATCATCAGATCGCCGAGTGGAAAATCGATATGCGACTGTAGTCGCCACGCTCCCTAAGCGAACTCGCTCTGCTTTCTCAAAATCCGGTATGTTTACGTCAAATCTAGATGTCACTGATCGAGCTCATCGCTTTGAAGAGTCGTTGGAGAAGATGCTGAGCTATCTCCTTCTGGTCGACTCTGCACATGGGAGCACAAGTGTTAAGGCAGGTGACAATTCATACGTAACAGTTACTCGAGGCTGACCCGGAGTACAGAAATTTGTTGGAGTCTCAATACAAGAATTCGAGGTCTTCTCCTGTGTCATCGAAGAATCATCGTTCTTGCCGAAAAAACCGAGGTACGTATTACAATTGTCTCAACTGCGTCTACGGTCTATGTACTGATGATCGACCGTAACAGATTGACCTACATCCCCCAAGAGAAAGGGGGCATCGTCATCTTGCAATGCCCACACACGACTCACGAGAGTGCCGTGATCGAATTCACACAAGCGGTCAGCCCTGCGCTTCTACAGCTTCCCATCAACACCGATGTTGTTCGCCTCCAACTACAAGGCGCGTTCAAATTCCGGTCGGCAGAAGACGGATTTGCTGCGACCCCCGATCTCTCCATCATGCTCATGCCCGTTACCGGAGATTTCCGATTACTTGGCATCGTCGAGTGCGCTTTTACTCAAGCGCGGGATGATTTGTATTCAAAGATCAGGGATGAGCTCCAGGCCCGCCCTGAGGTCCTTATCGTCCTCCTCATCTTCGTAAACGAGGTTCGACCCTACCGCAGCCCTCAGGAGGGTTCAGAAGCCTGGAACGTGTTCTCCAAAGAAGAGCGCTGCCGAGAGATTACGCCGTTCATTCACTATGCACCAGCATCAGGGAAACTGTGACAAATTGATATAGTCATATATTATCTTATCAGAAATATCTTTCATTGTTTTTAATATCAGTATTAGAACACACCAGCCCAGGCATTATTTTCT
>JBBPOJ010000420.1:0-27935 GCA_038091395.1 Leccinum rimulosum
GGTAGTAGTAACATATATTTTGTATATTGTAGCTAGCTAAGTCCGTGATAATGGCATTGAGACTATAAATAATAAGAAATGCATCATAATGGACCCCCTACATCAAAATTAGGAACCCCCATTATAAGCCCTTTTAAGGCATGATAATATGCCAGCCTCGTCATTACATCAGCATTTTCATGAATTGTGGGTACCGTTACGATGCATGAAAAGGCACGGGCCCAAAATGACCATTATGATGCATCGTAAGCGCTCGGCATGGGCCGAAGATTTTTGTGACATAATTTCGCTGCTGACTCAATACAAGCGTTTCGGAGAGATCGACTGCCTGAAAAGGTCGATAGCGTTGCGCGAGGAGGCAGTGCGACTCACACGTGACGGTGATCCAAACAAGCCTATACAACTCAACAACCTCGGTCTCTCGTTGTCGGCTCGTTTCCAGCGCTTCGGAGATGTTGCCGACCTGGGAAAGGCGATATCGTTGCACGAGGACGCGGTGCGGCTCGCTCCCAACGGTCCAGACAAGGCTCTGCTGCTAGATGGTCTCGGAAACCCGTTGTTGACCCGCTACGAGCGCTTTGGAGACGTCGCTGACTTGCAGAAGTCGATCTTGGTATTGGAGGACGCGGTGCGGCTCACGAACGACGATGACCCGCACAAGCCTGCGTGGCTGAACAACCTCGGAAATGCGCTGTCGGTGCGCTACGAGAGCTTCGGGGACATCAACGACCTGGAGAGGGTAATATCGGTACATGGGGATGCAGTTAGGTTCACGCCTGACAACCACGCTCACAAGCCTGCACTCGTGAACAACCTCGCCAATGTTCGCGATCCGCTATGAACGCTTCGGGGAGGAGGCGAACTTGGAGAAGTCGATATCAATGCACAAGGAGGCGTTGCGGCTCGCTCCCGAGGGACATCCGTACAAGCCTGGGTGGCTGAATGACCTCGGCGTCTCGCTGTTCAAGCGTTTCGAGCTCACTGCAGAGGTTACCGACTTGGACGAGTCAATATTGAAGCACGAAGAGGCAGTGCATCTTACTACTGACGATCACCCGGACAAGCCTGGATCTCTAAACAACCTCGGAAGCTCGCTGTTCATTCGGTTCCAGTGCCTTGGAGGAATTAATGACCTGGAAAGATCAATAACGGTCACTGAAGTGGGAATGGGTCTTGTTGCCAATGTGGATAGGCAAGAACACGGGTAAACCCCCAGGTATCACAAGTGATACCCAGACCCAGACCCGCCAGATACCCATACCCACCAGCCGGGTACGGGTAGCCAGTAGAAATTATTAAAAATACCCTGGGGTATACCCGTACATGGGTATACCCATGGGTCACCATAGAAATATTAATATAACTATATAACTATACTATACTACGTCCGTTCACTCAGTTGATTATAATCCGGTCCCACCCATCCTCAAGCTCCATCTCTAATCCATCCTGAATATCCGGGAGTGAGATCACAGCCTTGATGTCATCATTTTTGACAAGATTGAGCTTGCTCTATATGCCAAGGCACAGGAGTGCTCGGGTTGATTGTGCTGAGAGACGGGACCGAACGTGTGAAAGGAGAAGACGGCCACGGCTAAATAGCCTTTCAACATCAACGGATGTAGCTACCAGATTAATGAGTTCAAATACAAGGAGCATCCTAGTAGAACTTGAATGCTTACCTGGTACGGTTAAATAATCGAGGGCCATTCGAGAGAGATGAGGGTAAGTGTAACGGTGCTCATACCACCACGCGATTGGATCAACTACGTGCTCGATGTCTGCCTTCAGGTAATGCTCAAGTTCAGAGCCTACTTGAGTAGGCTTTGGGGGTGCAAGGGCATCCAGATTGTCGAACATGTTTGTCGCCTAGATATGGTAGTAAAACAATAAATCAGCACATAGTACGAGCAGATTGCAATAAAACTCACCTTTTTGTTTGCCTGCTGTTGCGGCTCGATCTCCTGAATCTCTACATCTGAGTCACCTACTTCTGTGTCACCAGAACCAGCATACGAATATACAAACCCGTCCTCGACAAGTTCTCGCGCAGTGTTGATCCACTCGTCGGGCCACTGAGCTGATTTGAAGTACGAGAGTTTATGTCGTGGATGGAGGACTAGTCAAACGTTAGCACACATTACAAGCTATCAGTCACGGTGTACGTACCCATAGCGATGCGATAGACCTCTGAATCGTCAGTGAGCGAGTAGTACCGATCGAGAGTTTTTTTAGCGAGTGAGACAGCAGCACGAATGGACCGGAGGTACTTGGGGTTGCGTGAGTACATCGTGAGTTCCTTGTCGATACGATCCATGGCTGGAATGACCGTAGCCAGATTCGGAGTTGACCGTGAAAAGAATGTTGTAGCGTCCTTCAATACCTAGTAAGTAGACACGGTTAGTTTGTTTCATTTACAGTACGGGTAAACATGACAAATGTTTCACACACTTTCAGCACGTCACGAAGTTGCTCGACAACCTGCCACTCGTCATCGGTTAACTCGAACTTCCGCAAGCCAAGCTCACGCTTTTGGGTAACAAGATCCACAGCACGCCGATGGTCCAAGGCATATTCAAGCATATCCAGCGTCGAATTCCAACGAGTGGCCACGTCCCGAGGCATGAGAGTCACTGCCATCGTGAGCTCCTTCAAGATTTCTTTCCACGCAGGGAGCACGATGGTCGTCGAGTGTATTATTTTGAAGGCTAATTTGCGGAGCTGAGTCACGGTGGCCCGGGGTAGTCAGCTTCTGGAGGTACGTCCGAGTCGTTTCGTTTCTGCTCACCTTAATCAATGCTAACTTCACCGGCCGCGTTGATCTCTGTAACTGCAGAGCTTCTTCCTCCGCCATCTCAGTCTCCTCGTCAACCCACCCCTCGTTGTTGTCCATCTCATTGGCAGCCTCGTTATCACCAACCACCGTCGCCAGACTCGCTGCCTCCTCCTCCTCGGCCAATTCTTGTCCCAATGCTCGCAACTCGTGGTCAGCTGCTCCTTTCTTCACGTCAAACTGACGAATCAGTGACTTCGAAACAAGATTCACAATGTGAAGAAAACAACGGGTATGGTTGGCAGCGCCGACAAACTGGGGCACGAGCCTACTCAATTCGTCAATCATGACGTTATTGTTGGAGGCGTTGTCGCATGTGACGGAGAGTATCTGTAGGCTTTTCAGCACGCTGTAAGTCTTCTGTCATTCTGTGAATTAACCTTATCCGTTAACCCGAATTCTTGTAGCATCGACGCAAATACTGTCGCTAGCTCAAGTCCGGTATGGGACTAGCATGTGCAGTTCCGAGTCAGTCACGCTAACAGAAAGAGGTTCGTCTCTCACCTTTGCTACCTCGATTATATCTAACGGCATGCATAGTGCTTGCCCTTTGTGCTGCAAGTGGACCGAGAACGCAACAAATGCACGATGATTTGGTGATGTCCACGCGTCGGTCGTAAAGTTGACTTTGCCATCATATTCCTTGTAAGTACATCCATCAGTACGGAGTCTCGACGCATTCCGTGTCGCTAACCTGTAACATCTTAGCAATCCGATTACGGGTGCGCGCGAAGACCAGATGCACATCGCGCGACACGGTAACTCGGGATGGTATGTAATATTCCGGACGGCCTGTTTTCATTAGAGACTGAAAACCGGGATCCTCGACTACAGAAAACGGTCGCAGATTTTCAGCCACCCAGCGCACGATCTCGGCTCTGCAAGATCCACGTTAAGCGAGGCTCTAAACGTGTCGAAGATACCGAACGCACCTCGTTTCGAGCCGTGTATGCTGCCGGTTGGAGTAGGTGACCTTTCCTTTTCCTTTTCTCTCGAACGCCGTGGTAATGGTCCCATCGCGTGCAAACGTTTTGACAACCTTGGTACGCACTTCATTAGCATCCTTGGCATCATCAGCGGCTGACAGAACATTGGATCCCCAGCCACTGCACGACTTGACATGCTTGCGCATGTTACCCGTCGACCGTGCATCTTTTTTATCTAGGTACCGACGGATTTTGGCCTTGCAGCCACGTGCACTACACTTGAAGTCGTGTGCACGTCGGCCGTTGATGTTGACAATGCACGGCTTCCGTTCAAAAAAGGCATAGACCGGTGAGGTCCAGTCGTTCATTAGATGCGCTTTGAACCACGTTCAACTAATGATAACAAATATTAAAGATGTAACGTACCCAGCTCATCTTCGGGGCTAGCCGGCTCAAGCTCTGCGTTGGACGCGGCTGAGTCGGATCGTTCTCGACTCGGCATCTGTGCTGGTGCTGACTCGTCGGGTGCCAGTGTGTCCGAATCTTCATTCAAGTTGGAGTCATCTTTGTCACGGTCGCCTCGAGACTGAAGAGGCTTGAAACGGGGCTTCTTGGGCACGCCGGCTTGATCTGTGGCGGGTCCGTTCTTTCGTTTCGTCGGGCGGCCATGCTGCTGCCGTTCTTCAAGAGCTGCCCGTGCTTTGTCAGTCATCTTTGTGCCACGTTTGGTGGGCTCGCTGAACATGCTGGACTGGGATGGGTCGTAGTGGTAAGGGATAGTATTTTGTCACACCGGTTTGCATTGTTGACATTGTTTTTGTAGTGTTGTGACATGATAGTGTTCAATTTAAAGTGACAGCCGGGTATTTACTAACAATAGTATATGTATATAATAAGCCTGAGTAGCACTTAGAGTCTATGTTAGAGAAAGCAGAGTAGTTGTAGACCCTGGTGGTGGGTACAGGTACGGGTTACGGGTTATGAATAGCCAACCCGTACCCGTACCCGTGTCATACCCGTACCCATGACCCGTGCGGGTTACCCACACCCGTGACCTTGCCTAAATGTGGATGGTCATCCAGACAAGCCGCTGTGTTTGTACACTCTCGCCCATTCACTGTTTACACGTTTCCAACGTTCTGGAAGTGGCCCTTCAAGCCCTGATCTTCTGAAAGCTATATCATATTCCTCTCAAGCAGCCCGTTTCCCTACGAGTCCTTCCGTCGATCGTTTTCGAGCATCCCGACTCTGGATCGAGTGTGTTCACTTTTTAGAAAACGAGGAGTCTCTCCTGGATGCATATACAGTCGCTGTCCATATACTGCCACAGTTAGCGTGGATAGGGTTACCTCTTCACGACCGTTACCATCACCTTCTCCGAGCTGCGAGCATAGCGTGTGATGCTGCTGCAGCTGCTCTCAAAGCCAACATGCCTGAACGGGCGATTGAGTGGCTCGAGCAGGGCCGCTCCGTCGTGTGGGGCCAGCTCTCACAGCTTCGCAGTCCCGTTGACAAGCTCCGTGTCGCACACCCAGAGCTCTCTGCACAGTTTGAGCGCATATCGCGTCAACTGGAACGTGCTACCGGCAGTAGGGACAGGGCGACGACCAAGCAGGCCACTAGCGGCGCGAACGCGATTAACGAGTCGTTGGAAAAGCAGGTTGAGCAACGTCATGCACTGGCCATCACGCGGGAGAGCCTTATCGCACAGATCCGCGCTCTCCCTGACTTTGAGCGCTTCTTACTACCAAAGACGATCGATCAGCTCGCTCCTTTGGCACACTCTGGCCCAGTCGTCTTTCTCAACGCCAGCAAATATGGATGTGATGCATTGGTTGTCTTGGCTGGCTCTGAGCGTAGGGTCGTCCATGTTCCGCTTTCCGAGTCGAAGGTCAGGCATTCTGCAATCAAGAAGATGCAGGCGAGGTTGCGAAAGTTGCTCCGAATCAATGGCCGTGTCATTTCGGGGGATGGGCCTGACCTCCAAGCTGACAGAGAAGGAATGGCAGTAGCCACAGATAATAATCCGAGTGCAGGACTCGAGAATATGACTCCTACTCAGCTTTTTGAATATGTCCTATCATACTTGTGGGACAGGGTCGTTTGCCCGGTTCTCGACGCCCTCGGATTCTCGGTATGTGATCATCCTATATCTTAAAAAAAATTTAACTAACAGACCGTCAGGTGCCGACTTCTAAGCTCCCTCGCATCTTCTGGTGCCCAGCAGGCCCGTTTACATTGCTTCCTATTCATGCAGCAGGTCATTATGGGCCTGCCAACCAGGGGCCTAGACTCTCGGACTTTGCCGTCTCCTCCTACATTCCCAGTATCAGCGCGCTCGGGCTGCCACCGCCAGAAGAAGACTCCAAATCAACGCTGACTCCACCTACAGCCTCGATCCGCATCTGCCTGTTGGGTGTTCGCCAGCCGAGCACGGACGGCGCGAATCGCCTGCACGGCGTCGAAAAAGAGATGGATGTGATCAAGGACCTGTCTTCTCGCTCACCGTTTGTCACCTTCGAGGAGGCGGACGGGACCGTCGAGAACGTGCTGGAAAAGTTACGGCGGTCGGACTGGGTACACTTTGCGTGCCACGGTGTGCAGGATCGCACGGACCCGCTGAAGAGTGGGCTCTTGCTTGCGGACCGTCGGCGGCTTAGGGTTTCGGATATTGTTGGCGTCGGAGTCGGGAGGTCGTCGTTGTCGGGCGAACGGGATCTGGATCGGCCACGGTCCTCTGGCGGGAGTCTCGCATTCCTTTCGGCGTGCCAGACGGCGACGGGGGACGAGCAGCTGACAGAAGAGTCTGTGCACGTTGCTGCGGGGATGCTTCTTGCAGGGTACGGGAGCATCATTGCAACGATGTGGTCGATCATGGACAGAGATGCGCCGTGTGTCGCCGAAGACGTTTACCAGCGTCTGTTTTTTGACTCGGACTCTGCAGAGGGCCGGCCAGGAAAGTTGGATGAACCTGGCAAGCCTCGAGTTCACCCTCCGGACGGCAGAGATGCTGCAGCAGCGTTACACCACGCGATCGAGCGGCTGCGCGACTCGGGTGTGCCTTTCTTGTCTTGGGTACCTTTTATTCACGTTGGTTTGTGATATCATGAACACCCCAGCGTCCGGGCCAGCCTTTTGTATTGATTGACCCAAAAAATATAGACTGGAGTATCCTCTTATGCTCAATTTTCAAGTAGTATAGTCTCGAGTCTCCCAAAATTTCGGACATCTAAGTACTACGATGGCAACTGTCCATCCGCCCCATGAGGGCCTCGACAACGCCGTCCGCAAATGGCCAATCGTTGTATCCGAAGGAGGTCAAGTTTCCCGGCAGGTAATACTTTGAACGGTCCCCTGGGCAGGCCTCAGCGCTCAGCCACAGCCTGTCAGTGACCAGGAGGATGGTGCAGTTCCAAGGGTGTTCGTCGTCAGCTGTTCAGAAAGTCCTGTCGAGATCAGGGACCATAGCACGGTAGAACGAGTAGATGGTATGTGAAACGTGATGAGAAGAACGGCAAGCTATCAGTGGCAATCGCATATGACATGATGCGACATTGTATGATATAGAATGTATAGTAAATCATTATCTACATAGCACTACAGAATGAACATTGATCTACACGGAGATATGTTGTAGGGCCTGTGCAACATTGCAGGAAGGTGTTTCCTGATGCACAGTCCTATCTTTCAGGTGATGTGCGGAGATATCAGTGTGGATCTATCTGACCGATTCCCTAAACTCGTGTCTGCTCGTGAACGTGCTATCCGCTTAGCCCAGGACCCGGTTGCCACTGCTGACTTTTTCGATTTCTCCGTACGCTGTTGTTTCGAGCATCTACTGGGATGGGATTTTAAGAAGCACAGATCTACTCTGGTTGGTGGTTTATTCGGTTGTATACGGGCATTCTATGGGACCTGTGAGTATACTGAGCGAGGATCACTCCACGGTCACTTTCTCCTTTGGTTGAAGGGTGGTATGAACCCCACGGAGCTTCATCGCAGACTGAGAGACGAAAGTTTTCAAAAAAGGTTTTTTGCATTCTTTGAGGATATCATCTATCATCATTTGCCAGATATCGAGGTTTCGGTCGACCCAGACTTCGAACCTCGTGTGGAGCGACCACCCAAACCACCTCCGATCGATAGAGAACTCACAGATGCAGAGGTATCTCAATGGAAATCTGTCTTTCTCACAGAGGTCAAGAAATGCGGAGAGGCCTTACAGCGACATGTTTGCCGTCCTGTGTGTCATAAGTATGGAAACGAAGGGAAATGTCGATTCCATTTCCCTCATGATATTGTCGAAGCTTCCCATTTTGATCCTGATACCAACTCGGTGGTGCTCACATGTCAAGATGGTAATGTAAATTATCATAATCAGTATATCCTTGCATTTTGTCGGCACAATCATGATCTCAAATGCATATTATCTGGGAAGAGTGCAAAAGCTGCAATGTTCTATATATCAGATTATATCACAAAGGTGGGGGTGAAAACATACGAAATGCTATCATTGCTATCTCGAGCTGTGGCACGACTGCCAGCCGACACAGGAAACCAAAGTATGGCTGAGGGTGCCAAGGCATTGTTGCATAAATGTTTGTCTCAGTTCAACCGGCAACAGCAGATTCATGCTACATGCCAGTGCAAGGCCATGACGATGGTATTTCTTCCCATAAGACTGCTCCCATGCTGTCCTCTTTATTGCTTTCTTATGTGAACTCTATGTTTGTCTGAAAGAAAGGCCCTGAGACCTCTGAGGTGTACAACGACCCAGATGACTCTGACTCTGAGGAAGGTAGTGGAGGCCTTGAACAAACATGTATACGGGTATCCGCTGATAAGGAAGGGAAGCTCATTGAGGCTGACCAGGTTCAGCATTACTTACAACGTGCTAACAGCCTTGCACACATGAATTTTTATGATTTCTGCAGATGTATTGAGGTACGGACAAAGGTGAGTAGCAAACGTACAAAGAATACCCATGAAACCCACCTCGGTGTGTTGAGAAGACATCCTTTGAAGCCCACTCATCCTTGGCACCTCACACACGAGCTCGTTGAGCATACAGATGAGATCCATGCAAACCGTGAACTTGTTCCTCGTGTAATAGGTACTTCAATTCCACGATCAATAAATAAGCGTGCTTGGGCGCCATTCACGTTGAGTCATTTCAAGCCCTTCAGCTGCGATGCATCATTGATCGAGGATGCTGAAGAGCTTGAGAACGTGTTCGAGACTTATCCGTTTTCAGATGATTGTCGTTTAATTATGGCCAACTGGGATGCAATTCACGAGTGCGAAGATGAAAGAGATGCTGACCAACTCCGCAAGCAAGCACAACAAATGTCAAATCAGCCCAAGAGACTTGCTGCTTTCCAGAATCCTGAGGATGACTTGGATGAGGTCGAGTTAGGTCAGCTCCAGAAACACCGATCTAAGGGCCCTCAAGATGAGCTTCGTCTTCGACAGTTGATACTATTACTGAGAACCGCTGGGTGGTTACAAGGTCATCCATCCATTGAACCTTCTGTGGCACAGTCATCGGATGGCGCCAGCCAATCTGTCCTTGATGAGTTGCCCGAGTTATCAAAAAATTGTTTGGCTCGATGGAAGAAACATATTGAAATGCAAGAAATGTCCATTGCCACCGCACGGAGGAATGCTCTGAATCCTGATCAACAGGTGGAAGTAAACATAATCAAGGTTCCGGAAACGGAGACAGCGAAATGCAAATACACTATCAACTCCGTTCCACGTCATTGTCCCGCCACAGAAAACACCACGGAGATCCATCCAGATCCCTCGGCAAAAAATCGAGTCCAATTGATGTTGTGAAGACAATTGGCACGGAAAGAGGTCTCAATGAGAAACAGTGGATCGCATTCCGCATCATCTCAGAGCATTTCATTGCTAGGTTTGTCGATAAAAAAAATGTAACTGAAGAACATCTCGTCATGCTCATGATTGGCCCTGGAGGTACAGGGAAAACTTACGTTGTGAAGGCAGTCCAAGACGTGATGCAACATTATGGGTGCAGCCATATGATCCGTTTCTTGCACCGACAGGTTCCGCAGCTACCTTGATTGATAGGATGACAGTGCATAAGGGACTGGGAATTAAGATCAAGTCCAAAAATAAAGGGAAAGGGAACCACGACCCCGGGGAAAGCATGGAAGACTACTCTGTTTTGATTTCTGTGAAGGAACGCACCCGACTGCGTGAAGAATGGAAGAATGTGGAGTTCTTGTTGATTGACAAAACTTCGCTCATTGGCCTCGAGTTACAGACATTGACCACGCCCTTCGGTTTGCAAAGGAGAAGCATGATACATTATTTGGGGGTGTGACTGTCATCTTTTCAGGTGATTTTTTCCAGTACCCTCCAGTGGGTGGAACCCCGTTGTACTCACCGATTTCACCGTACGCTGAACAATCAAATAAGGAAATTCGAAAGAGATTAGGAAGATTTGCGTGGAAGTCGGTGAACACAGTCGTCAATCTTACTGAGCAGCAACGAATGAAATCAGATCCTGAGTATGGTGAGGCCATCCGACGTTTACGAACCCGAGAATGTACTCTTGCAGATGTGGACCTTTTCAATTCGCGTGTCCTAAGGTCTGCCTCGAACCCTGATGGTATAGATTTATGTGAGGCCAGCAGTCAGAATGCCTCAGCCATTGTTTCTACCAACAAAGTTCGGGAGGCTTTGAACGAAGAGAAAGCATTTGCATTGGTCGGAGATTCGGGCAAGCTCACCTCGTGCTTGGCTGTTGACAAATGTTCCCACCGTAGCCTGTCACTCTCGGAGCGCCGCATCTTGCTTGATTTGAATGTTATCTCACTTCAGCAGTCTCTCCCGGGGTCTATCGTCTTCTTTGAAGGGATGCCAGTAATTCTCCGTACAAGAAATCTGTCTACCGACCTTGGTATCACAAATGGTTCACAAGGATGGGTATGGAAAAATTTATACTTCAACGTGTCCTGTTGGATTGACATATTCCCCTTGCGTATTGGTTGAGTTTCCTAATAGCAAGGTCGAAATACCTGGTCTCCCAAAAAACATCTTTCCTATTGTGCCGGTGACTTGGTCATTCTCGTTTCTGTTTAATAGCGAAGACGGTTCAAATGAAAAGGTTCGCATCACTTGATCTCAGCTTCCGATACACCAGCGTTTGCAGTCACTGGCCATTCTGCGCAAGGAAAGACATTACCAAAAGTCTTGGTGGACATCTCTGAAGGCGGTTTTGCTGCATATGTGGCAGCCTCGCGCCCGAAGTCAAAAGAAGATTTGTGTTTAATCCAGCCAGTGACACTCGATCAACTCAATAAACCGCTGCCCGCGGATCTCTTGGCTGAGGTACGACGATTTGACATGCTCGAACATAATACTTACATCCACCATGGTTTATGTGCCGGCGATATGTTGCCCGTGCCTGATGCAGAGGCTGAGCGGTCAGTAAAAATCACTGTTCCCAGGCCAAAATTTGAACTTGATCCACCAACTTCCAGAACTGCGAGTAAAAGAAAGCTATCGACTGTCATTCAAGAGGGTGATGAGGTTGAATCAGTAACTATGTCCACTGGCACTGCTGTCACAGGAGCTATGACCAACCTCCCGAGGAAGCGGATGAAAGTTTCCGACGTACGCGAAAATACTACTCCACCAAAGCTTTGTTTACCAAGTCTGATACCACAGTCCCCGCCGAGCGTTGGTTGCCGCTGGTCCTCGGAGAACTGGTCATGTGTGTTGCAAATCATCATTTAGTACCATACTATAGACGATCCAACCCATGTTCTACAGTCGTTCAATGCATATCTAACCATATCCGACACATATGTAACAATGTTCGACATGTTCGACTCATGTTCGACTCATGTTCGACTCATGTTCGACATGTTCGACGCAATGTTCTACTTTCCCACGCTCATGTTCGACTCATGTTCTACATGTTCGACGCAATGTTCGACTTTCCCACGCTCATAAACACACCCGAAATGCATGTTTATGATCTCATTTTGATACACACCTCCTCCTCATGTAAGTATAACCCTAGTAGCACAGACCACGATGTATTGTAGTATAAAAGCATGAATGCAGCCAACAGAACAAGCTAGTCTTGTTCTCGTTGGATTCCCTCTAGCGACGACGATACCCCTCTCAAGCTTGCTTTTAGTGTTAGGTGTGCCAGACGCTGTATAGTGTCTAGAGGTCGCCTTCATTAGAACAAGACTACTCTCTCGTCTCTTACACCTACCCGTCGCCGGTACACGCGACAACTACTTCGTCTCTACTACCTCGT
The DNA here is from genome assembly GCA_038091395.1 of Leccinum rimulosum. Lineage (NCBI taxonomy): Eukaryota > Fungi > Basidiomycota > Agaricomycetes > Boletales > Boletaceae > Leccinum > Leccinum rimulosum. Next base: position 12,062 of record JBBPOJ010000420.1, read on the forward strand.
TTCTTCGACCCGCCGCGTAGGCTTTAAATACCCGTGCTTGGATAGCGGTTGCCCGACCTTAACGGCTCGAGAACACAACTCGAATCTCAACTGTGTTTCAAAGTAGCGCTTACAACGTTCGCTTTGGTGATCAGTAGTCCACATTCGAGTGGGAGCAGTCACCCGCGTTGCATTCGTGAAAGCGTAGAATCGTGATCTCTTCTACGTTAAATAAGATTCACAGCTTCGTCGAGCTAAATCGTCAGCCGTAGCCAGGCAGAACCCGGTCCCTCCACTTGCCCTCGACACTCCACCGGTGCCCCGCCGGTATAGCATAGTTTTTCCTTTACAGGTACCCCCTTCGTGTTGACGGTCTCCTCGTGAGTATCTCCACGAACTAGTCTCGATATAGTATTGCCCACCATTGAGCACCCAACTGCACCCTCGATTGAAATTCGGGAAATCTTTCCCATCCCACACCTAGAACTCATAGCTCCCGAGGATCACCCAGATTACGATCCTAACGACATCACCTCAGGAGAAAATTACGAAATCGAATTCATTGGAAATTGGCCATACTGGTTAGAACACGAGTTCTACCACAACGCTATAGACGGAAATATCCGTACCCCTTTCGACCCCACCATCCACTCGCATTACGAAGCATCTGTAACCCTCTGCACCCACGATGGCGTCACGTCCAGGATCCCCCATGGGCATTCCCACCTATCAAGAGGAGATCGACGATCTCAAACGCCGACTTACCCAGCTCACCGCCCTCCTCACCGCCGCCACCCAAAACGCCTTAACGGCAACACAAACGGCAGCCGCCGCCGAAACCCGCGCCGCAGCTGCAGAGACCGCGGCATCCACCCGAGCGCCCGCAAAAGTCTCAAAGAGGGTAGATATAGTACCCGATCCAGGAACCTTTGATGGTTCCTATTCCCGCTTCGAAGAATGGTGGTGCAAGATGAATACCTACCTGGCATGCAACGAAGACTGCTTTCCCACCACGAAGGAAAGTACTCTGGCAGTCCTAACCAGGATTGGATCGAATAAGGAAAAAGACGCGAATGGAGCAGGAGCATGGGCTCGCAATGAACTACGAAAATATAAGGACGGAGCTCACTTCCCCTCGTCAGAAACATTGGAAGATCAACTCCGATCACGTTTCCAAATCGGGAACGAAAGAGACATCGCCACCCGGAAGCTAATGGCTAAGAAACAAGGAAAAGAAGAGAGGACACAAGTCTTCTTGACTTACTGGCTCGGGCTCTATGACCAGGCTCGATGCGACGACACCATGGGCATAGCCCTTCTCGAACAGAATGTCCGGCAGGACATTATCAAGGCAATCTTCCTTGCTGGTGAACGAGAAGACGAGGTGGAAACCTATGTCAAAACTATACAAAGATATGCGGAGGCAATAGAAGCCTTCGAAACAAAGAGTTCGAGAAACCCCGGAAACTCACACAAACACCGAGACCCCAATGCAATGGATGTCGATACGATCGACGTCCGTAAGACCAACTCCGGTTGTTACAACTGCGGAGGAGAAGGGCATATAGCCCGAGATTGCAAGAAGGCATCCACGAGGTGCCAAGAATGTCGCTGGAGCCGCAACCAGCATAAGCGCGAGTGTTCTCGCTACAAACGGGAGGCTCGCCAGGTCGATACCCCAGAAGGGGGGTCGACGAAAGGGAAAGAAGTGGATCGCCGAGCGAAGGCAGTCCAACAATTAGATAGCTTCGAGGCCATGAGGGCCTACTTCAAAGACTTCGAGTCGACGCAGGGAAAAGAGTAAGCTCGGCCACATCGGGAAGTGTACCGAGCCCCACTCTAGTAGATAGTAGTTTCTTTCACCGATCTCGACCCTTAGATAATGGTAGATCAACCTCTATTTCTTCTTCCTTTTCAAATCATTTCTCTGTACTAGATAGTGATGAATATTTAGAGTCCAATCTGTGCAGTCCGGAACATCGCCAAAATGTGCAGACAGAAACTCCAGAACCGACCTCATTCTACTTAAGCTCTTTGACAAAAGAAACTGAAGCCGCTGCTCAGATCCCGACTGAGAAAAGAGTGCGCACCATCAAGCCACTTCGCGAACTTCTCCTAAAAATTGATATAATCACACAAAAACAAAACATTGCGGTCAATGCATTGCTGGACAGTGGTGCTAACGGAATCTTCCTGGATACGGCGTGGGCTAAGTCCCAACGCCTATCGCTAAAACCACTAGAACTCGTGGTCCCTGTCTACAATGTGGATGGGACAGTAAACTCCGCTGGCGGGATAGCATACCAAGCCGATCTAGTGATCGACTATCTTGGACATCGTGAGAAAATCACAGCAGATGTCACCAATCTTGGCAGGAACCAAATGATCCTGGGATATACCTGGCTGCGCCACCATAATCCGATGATCGATTGGGTGGAAGGGAAAGTAACTTTAAACTGCTGTCCAAATTCGTGCAAAGTGTTGAATACAATCTACAAATCTCGTATGGAAGACCACGAGATCGAGTGCGGACCGCGAATCCAAAAGTTAATGAAAACCCCTGCCCCGATCGAATCGGAAGAATCCTTTGAACTGGTGCCAAAAGTGTACCATAAGTATCTAGATGTCTTCTCGAAGAAGAGCAGTGAACGCCTACCTGAAAGGAAGCCATGGGATCATGCAATAGATCTGAAGCCAGACTTTGTACCCAAAAAGGGGCGAGTCATACCCATGAGTCCCCAGGAACAGGATGAAGTGACTGCCTTTGTGGACGATCAGATGAGCAAAGGCTATATTCGTCCCTCGAAATCCCCCCAAACTTCACCCGTGTTCTTTATCCCAAAGAAGGATGGCAAAAAGCGTATGGTCATGGACTATAGATATTTAAATGAAGGGACAATCAAGAATAACTACCCTCTGCCACTCATTTCCCAACTCGTTGACCGCCTAAAAGGCGCGAAATTATTCACAAAGATGGATCTCCGATGGGGGTACAACAACGTCAGAATCAAAGAAGGCGACGAATGGAAAGCAGCCTTCGTCTGTCATCGCGGAGCATTCGAACCTGTAGTTATGTACTTTGGACAGTGTAATTCGCCTGCGACCTTTCAGCAAATGATGAACGAGATCTTTGCTGATATGGAGGATGTTGTAATAATCTACATCGATGATCTGTTAATCTTCTCGAAGAATGATGATCTGGATCATCACCAAAAGCTCGTAAAACAGGTACTAGAACGACTCAGGAAGCATGATCTATTTGTCAAACCCGAGAAATGTTTCTTTGGAGTAAAAGAAGTCGACATGCTAGGCATGATTGTGTCGCAAGACGGCATCTTGATGGATCCTACCAAAGTGGAAGGAATTACCAAATGGCAGGCACCATCTAACGTTAAGGGAGTTAGAAGCTTTCTCGGATTGGCCAACTTCTATCGCCGATTCATAGCAAACTATAGTTTGATTGCAAGGCCGCTGCACGACCTGACAAAGAAAGAGCAACCCTGGATCTGGGGAAGAGACCAGCAGGATGCTTTCGATAAGCTTAAATCTTGCTTCATAACCGCCCCGGTATTGATCTACCCGGATGACACCACTCCTTACCGCATAGAATGCGATGCATCGGATTTCGCCACTGGGGCAGTTCTCTCATCCCTGAAAGATGACAAATGGCACCCAGTGGCCTTCATGTCCCATTCTATGACTCCAGAACAACGAAATTACCCAATTGCCGACAAAGAAATGCTAGCCATCATTCTCGCCCTAGAACAATGGCGTCATCATTTAGAAGGTGCTAGGCACCAATTTGAGATCTGGACGGATCATAAGAACCTCCAGTACTTTATGAAATCACAAGATCTGAATCGTAGACAAGCGAGATGGGCTCAGTACCTCTCCCGATTTGATTACTTGCTGATCAACAAACCCGGTACCTCGATGGGAAAGGCCGATGCACTCTCTAGGAGAGAAGATCATGCTGTGGGAATAGAAAAAGACAACAAAGAAACAATCTTCATTCCCAGATCACGAGTACGCTATATCGCCGAGAGCGATCTCTTTGACAAAATCAAGAAAATACATGAGGAGATTGAATCTCCAGATGGATCAGTCCTCCGTGAAGGACTCTGGCATTACAAAGAGAAGATCTGGGTCCCGATTCAATATCGGCAAACTGTGATCACTCAATTTCACGACCACCTGATAGCCGGTCACAAAGGGCTTGACAAGACACTTGAATTAATTCAACGCTACTACTCTTGGCCTGGAGCACGTTCACAAGTTGAACAATATTGCAAATCATGCGAACGATGTGCCCGCATGAAACCTACAAACCGACCTCCGGCAGGACAACTACAACCATTACCAGTTCCTGAGGGACCCTGGAAAAGCATTAGTGCGGACTTCGTTACTGGACTCCCACTTAGTCATGGCTTTGATGCCATCCTGGTGGTTGTAGACCGATTTTCGAAAGAAGCAGCATTTATTCCCACACACAAAACAATTACATCCCAAGGAACAGCCGAACTGTATAGAGATTACGTATGGAAGCATCATGGTCTTCCAGATTCTCTTGTCTCGGACCGAGGCCCGCAGTTTGCATCCCAGATGATGCGCGACCTGCTGAAATTATTGAAAATCGAAAAGAAAATGTCCACGGCCTATCATCCGCAAACCGATGGACAGACAGAGAGAACCAATCGTGAATTGCAGCAGTACCTCCGCCTCTTTATAGCAGAAAAGCAGGATAAATGGACAGAATGGCTTGCCATCGCCCAGTTCAACTTTAATAATACACAATCTTCTGCAACTGGATTTGCACCCTTTGCACTCACCAAAACGTTTGAGCCACGTCTTGGTTTCGAACCTCTAATTTCCAAAGCTCCAGCAGCTGCAGCATTTGCCGACTCGATGAAAGCCTCCCTTGCAAAAGCCAAGGAAGCTCTCGAACGAACACGAGAACGAATGAAATCCCAGGCGGACAAACACAGATCCACAGCCCCTCCCTACCAGATAGGTGACATGGTGTGGCTCTCCACCGAGCATTTGGATCTCGGATCCTCCCGACCCTCACCCAAACTGACAGAAAGATGGGTCGGACCGTACCGGATTACGGAATTGTTCGGCTCAAACGCCGTTAAACTTCTCCTTCCAAAAGGAAGCCGAGCTCGTGATGTAGTGAATGTTTCACGTGTCAAGCCCTATCTCGAACCCCTTGCAGGCCAACCAGTGGACCGACCCGGTCCCCTCCTCATAGGTGATGAAGGAACCGAGGAATTTGAAGTCGAATTCATAGTAGACTCACGACCTGTTGGACGGGGATTCCAGTATCTAGTACACTGGAAAGGTTATGACGAGTCAGACCGCACTTGGGAGCCAGCCTCCGCCCTAAAGAACGCACAGGGAGCGATCAAAATTTTTCACGAGAACAAACCAGCTGCGCCAAGGAGACTGCGCATGACCCGGGAGGCCTTTGATGGGCTGTTCCAGCCCTGTGTAAACTATACCAACGGGTCTTTTGAACCTCCTCATCTGGAATCTGAGGGTTAGAAAGGGGGTAATGTTGCAAATCATCATTTACCATACTATAGACGATCCAACCCATGTTCTACAGTCGTTCAATGCATATCTAACCATATCCGACACATATGTAACAATGTTCGACTTTCCCACGCTCATGTTCGACTCATGTTCTACATGTTCGACGCAATGTTCGACTTTCCCACGCTCATAAACACACCCGAAATGCATGTTTATGATCTCATTTTGATACACACCTCCTCCTCATGTAAGTATAACCCTAGTAGCACAGACCACGATGTAGTCAGTCCATTCATTAGATGTATATAAAACTTCTACAAAAGGTCTGGTAAGATTTGGTGGTTGAGAAAAAAGGTGGTATGAGGGTAGACTTTGTTATATGTTCAAATAAATTCTGGAGGCTCTCTGGACCATTCCCAATTGATTTCCGACCTTGGAAACCTCCATGTACACTGTCACTTACTCCTCAAAGTCATTTGTTGAATTGATATACTAGTAAAAGTGAGGGGAGGAGGGGAGGACATTGGTCACCACTACAAAATAAATAGCTAGTGCTTAGGAGACAGTTAGAATATGTTTGATAGATGTCTAATGGTATGAAAGAGTTGATTGCAGGTATCCTAGATGTCACTTCAAATTGATATTACTAGGAGATGGGGGTAGGAGGGGACCAAAGGGCCATCATTATGAAATAAATAGCCAGTGCTTAGGAAACAGTTGGAATATGTTTGGTAGATGTCTAATGGTATGGGACAGTCAATTGAAGGTATCCTAAATGTCACTTTGAGTTGATATTACCAGGGGAGGGGGTAGGAGGGGACTAAAGGGCCACCACTATGAAATCAAAAGCCAGCAGTTAGGAAACTGCTGGAAAATATGATGTCTAATGGTATGTAACAGTCAATTGGAGGTATCCTATGTTACTTTAAATTGATATTGCCAGGGGAGGGGGTAGAAGGGTAAAAGGTACCATTTCTCTGAGTTTGGCAATGAGAGATATGAGATTTTGAGTGATTATTTTCCTGATTTCTACTATTTCATCAATTTCTGTTTTCAAAAACTAATAAAGACAAATTGACATGCCTGAATCAAACAGGTAGGATTTCTCAGCATCTTCAGCATCTCCCAAATGACGTACACCAAATGACATTCACATTTTCTTTCTTGACCTTGTTCCAGATTTCCATCCCAGTAACAAGCAGTGAAGCATATATAGATGTACCACCAGCAATGTATGCATACTTAGTACTTCGAGTGTTTAAATCATTGAATAGTCACAATATGGTGGGATTAGGAAGTGACATTATCTGATGTTGATATAGCTAACTATAAGAGGGAATATTCTCATCCCAAAGATGCCAAAAACATTATTATTTTTGATTTACATAAACAAGTAAAGTCATTTACCTTTGGAATTTAAATGCCAACTGAATGAATGAAACCATATTGAGGAAGTGCATTGCTACCTCAATAGAGTTAAGTCCATTTTCTAACCAATGCACTCAAATTATCTTGCAAGTTATTAACATATTACCTTGCTCCAACGTCTGGCATCTACCAACCAACTCTTCTATTTCCCTTCCAGCAGTCTACACCCCATCTAATGGATGTGGGATATCCAGTAGGCTCTCAGCCCAACTGTTATAGAGTGGATTCTAAGGTGGCTGCAGCTAGAACACCAATCAAAGAAATAGACTTAGAATTGCTTGCCTTGGATAGTTTACTTTTAACCCAAGACTGTCCCAGAAGCAGGCCATTCTTGGCACAAGGTTGATGACCACCAGCATATATATCCACCACCAGCATGTCTATCACCTGTTGCTGTATGAATGGGCTGAGTACAAGACTTTACAACAGATAGTCTAGAGGTTAAGTGAGCAAGCAACTTATACAAGATACAATTTTACTAAATGTCCACAAGACCTAGACTTTGAGCCATCAGGTTCTGTATCTGTATCTCTACAGTCTTCTTCAGAGCCTATTTTTATAGGTGGTCTAAAGGATTTATGAAAAAGAAAACAATTACATGAACCTTTGAGAGGAAACTCTGCATTTGACATCAACATTTATAGTCATATGTTCAAATCTTCTGCTGCAGCATCTAGAGCAGGCTATGGACTAAACTTGCCAATCATTGACACATGTTCATAAATCCTATCCAATGTTGGTGTTGGATGATGGATGCAGTAGAATTCTATCCCTCCAACTTCAGGCTCAGGGTCCTCTATTCCCAGGCCAGTGGTTCCTTTTAGGTTAATTTGATATTGGGCAACCCCTGGACCTGCCACCATTAAATATTTCAGACATACCAAAGGTGGTTGAATGGCTCATATACCTTGATGGACACAAAGCATGAAGCAAAAAAAGGGATCATCTTTGCTCCATTTGGTCCAATTTTGTATTAGCACAGTTTTGATCACATCAGAGAACTAATCTCATAATTTCTTCCAGCAGATGCCCTTGCAAGGCTGCTACACATCAAGCTACACATCACAATCTATATTTTTAAGTACATAAAAAGTGATCTAAAGGACATTAGATCTGGAAAATTCCTAATGTGTTCCCTCAGTAGCTATAGCCTTATGTACATCTGAGACTGCCAGTACAACTCCATTTCAATCAGCTTATTGCATATAATATGCCTTGCAAATGATCTGATCACACACAGCCTGGTAATCTGAGATGTGTTATGTGCATACACATACACGCAATGTTGACAACAATGCAGTTATGCTCCCTCATGCACACCCCCACACCCACAATGATGCTGACATGACAGCTTGAATTGGTGGTTGACCCCTTGCTATGATGATTCTGCCAAACTTGTGGCTTGGCAAATGTGAAACATAGAAATAAGCTGTAGTAAGTGTAATTGTCATAAGTTGACATAAGTAATGTGGTAATTCCCGGGATGGCCTGTGCACATGGTCACCGAGGATTCACTTCATCAATTCATTGTCAGCACATTGTGTCCCATGTTTTCTAAGCCAAGTGCTGTGCCATGCCTAGAGGCCTTCCACCAGATGGTTGTGGAAGACTCCGGGCTTGGTATTGTGTTCTTGAGATATAAATCAATCAAGGTGGTACTGCACGCCAACCTTGAATGTCTATAAAAATGATTTTTTTCATGGCTTGTAAATATTATCAGTGGATTTGTAAGGTTCTATAACCCACAGGAAAAATGTTTCCATGGTCCCCAGTGGCTTCTGGCACCCATTACATATATTTTTCAATTTTGGCCAGGGGGAGAACATGCTGCCATTAGTTCCTCTGATTTTATTGGGCTTATCCAATGTTACCATCGTGTTCAGAGGGCTGTAAAACAATAGGTAAAATACTCCACTAATTTATAGCTAGCGTATTGGAGGGCAAAAAAATCAATCTTTGTCTGACTGGTATAAGGTACATTTTGAGATGTTCTCCCAGATGGTATCCTGTGATGCTGGAAGTTGTTTTACCATGTTTATACAGTATGAAGACATTAGGGAAATGTTTTCCTATCCTGTCTACAAAATGTGAACAATTATGTCTTGGTGCTGCAGATGGAAGGTGATCATACCGGAACTTCTGGTATCTGATTTTTTCTGGGCTCAGCCAGTGTTACCATCGTGTCAGAGGTCTTTAAAACAGTAGATAGGATACTCTGCTTATTTATAGCTAAATCCAATGACAGCTATGACCAGTGGACTAAATTCCTTTGGATTGTTACAATTGTAGAGATAACATTGAAATTGTTCTAATCAACAGGAATGTACTGATTCCTTTGGCTTGTTACATTAGAAGAAATTGAATAAGGTTTTCATGCCAGATTCTCCTCTCAGCAAAGGATGTTCCATCTGGCCTAGTCTCAAACACAATAGTCATAAAGGAATTATAAACCTTCTTAATGATGCCTTCAACTTCCTTGTGACTTGGATTGGTGCACGATCTAAAGGTTCCAAGGTGTTGCTGCCTGTACTCTTTGAGTGCACCAATAAGCTTTACAATCAATATTAGCATACATTGCATAACAGAATCATAGCTTGAATGAGAATAAAACTCACCCAGCCACATATAGTGGCTGCTGTTTTAATTGTTACAAACATCAAAGTGATTCCAAACCTATCTACAAAATTGAAGCATCCAGAATGCCTACTTGCATAGGCTGCTGTTTCGAAGACCTATTGGAAGGCCAGATTCCAAAATGGTTCTTTACAGAAAATCAATAACTAAATCATCATGATAGTGTAATGGACTCACATGGATGGTAAAGGCTTGGGTATCATAGTACAAGGCTTGATGAAAGACACCACATCCTTGTTTAGAGTCCAGCTCAGTGTTCCAGAACACTGTCCCAGAAGACTTGCCAGTAGTAGAGCCTGTCAGCTTCAGAAGGGTCATCTGAGCTAGTAGATACTACTGTAAGTCAGTTTGAATACTATGATAACCAATTGAAACTCACTATTTTCTAATACATCCTGATATTCTGAGTACTCATGGATAACCTTCAATAAAGTTTTCTTGACAAAAGCATTGTTTTGAAAATCTGAGGTCATCATTGTTTAATGAATGTGACCACAAATTATCTCTGCAGCATCTCTAAGCACCCCAATCCATTGATTAGCCTGAGCTTCTTTCAAAGCTTCTATGAACAAAACTACAATGATGGGCATCAATTGCAAAGGAAAATGTTCAACAGAACCAAAAAAGACTACTTGGAAGTGAAGTTGAAACTAGTGGACCAAGAAAGCAGAGAACTCCTCCAACAAATCCTAAGCCAGCTACAGCAGTACACCTGAACCCAAAGCAGAATGTTCAGAGTTCCAATGGATCTCAATGCTGCCCATGCCACTGGGTTGTGTGTCAGGTGTGGAAACTCCTGGCCATGCAAAACCCATTTCAAGAAAAGGGAATGACAGGTTCAATCCATCACGGAAGAGGAGTGAAGATAGAATACTCCACTGGCAAAGAATTGGGTGAAAAGATCGAAGAGGTCAAGAAGAGTTTTGCAAATGAGCTTGTCGGAGACTCGGAGACTCGACCCACACTGGAACCAAACAGCAAACAGCAAACGGCAAACACTGGTACATCACCACTTCTTTTAAGGTCTGCAAACACCCCCTCTGACTCCAAATCCTTCCTCAGACTCTCACTCTCAACCTCAGGCTCTCTATTCTCATCACTTTGTCGACCATGCCCCCACGTAGAAGAGGGTTGAATGCTGCTTCTCGTGCTAGAGGGACTGCTGCCAACGCTGCCTCACCTGACCACGGTGACACTGCTGTGACAAAGACTCGCATGGACAGTGTGCCGCTCAGGCTTGTTCACCCCCTCCTACTATTCTCGACAGTCCAAGTCAGGCAATTGATACCCCCCCGACTCAGAGTCAGGCTCTGGACCTTCCTGTCATTGCTTCGCCAGAGGTTGTACCCACTCAATCGCCCTCATCTGGCGGTGTGGAAACCTTTGATCTCAATGTCTCTAGCTCTGATGAGTCAGAAGATCAGCCTGTTGTCACACAGCAAGAGCCGCGTAGGCAGCGCACCTGGAGAAAAGACATGAATGAGCCAGAGATGCCCGATGTTTTGAATGATCCCATCAACCAAATGTCTCGCAGCTGTTCAGCAACCAATGTCCCAGCAGAGGACGTGCGACACTTTTTCTACCGAGATGAAGCGAAGAATGAGCCTATCCACTGCAAGCCATGCAAGTAATTGCACATCTATTAAATGTGTAATGATTACAGCGTTGACTCAGACACATCCTTTCAGGGAAGACTACGACCACAATTCAAAGTCATGGATTGAGAAATATGGTGCTGAGCCCAAACTTGGACGTCGCTGCCATGGGAACTTTTATTACAGTGTGAATACACCGACCAGTGTCCTGTGTAAGCACCTCGAGCAATGGCATCTCATTGCTGCCTTCGAAAAGCCCCACTAGACTGGAAAAGCCACATATCCCACAATTTTCAGGATGGTGATGGATTACTTATCCATTCAAGCATCTGCTCTTCCATGCGAGCACATTTTCTTGTCCAGTGCTGACACTGACACACTTTTTGTTTGTAGTCTGTACAATTTCGGTTCACAGTTACGGTTTAGTGTTTGCTTAAGTAGTAGAAACTTGCTGCTAGCACCATATTTGTGATCGTGAATCATGAATCATGAATTGTAAATGGTACAATCCATGGTGGCCCAGTAGCCCCGCCCTGCCATATGCGTGGTTGATTCTGTTTCAGTTGTGACTTGTGACGTCCTCGTGGCCCTCGCCCAAAGTTCGACCTCCAAGTTCCAACTTGTCAACACATCAAGACCATCAAATTGGCCTGGGCTACTCCATGATGAAACAATGTTCGGAGCTGAAGTACATCGAGCAAATGACCTAGCTGATGGAAAGAATGATGTGGTTATCAAGTTGAACGTCGTGGGGTGTTTCCCTCCACACTGAAACACAAATTTGCAGTACTCCGGCAACTTGCCACTGTGAAAGGTATTCCTCAAGCACTTTGGTTAGGAGAGGAGGGTGGACGAAATCTGCTCATACTCAACCGGCTGGGTTCCTCTTTGGAAGAGATTTTCATTGCCCAGAAGTGCACTTTTACTCTGTACACGATTGCTGACATTGCCACACAGTTGGTATGAGACTACAAGTTCAATTTCATAATGTTCAAGTTTGCTGACATCTAAATTATAGATTGATTGTTTGCAAAGTGGCATGCACAACCTGGATTACATCCATCAGGACCTCAAACTAGGCAACATCTTAATCGGCCGTGGCTCAAATGCTGAACATATCCACCTCATCGATTTCAGTCACGCCACAGAGTACCACCATCCAAAGACTCGAATACATCACATCCTCTGTCAAAACCTACCATTCATTGGCGCCCCAGCATTCGCATCAATCAACAGCCACCTCGGACATGAACTAAGTCGGCAAGATGACCTGCAGTCTCTCACTTATGATGTTCTCTATCTATTTTATGGAACATTACCATGGATGAAGGGCCCACGTGATGCTCTTCTGGGAAAGAAACAGAAGGTGTACCAACTACGAGTCCTCAACGTTCCCAGCGAGATAAAGGGGTTGCTCGATTATGCAAAGAATCTCGAGTACAGCGCAAGGCCCATCTATGACTATCTTCGTGGGCTGATGCATGCACTGCACAATCGTTCACAGAAGCCCAGCATAGAGCCGGAATGGGGCCAAGCTGTGGCACAAAACAACAAAACAATCAACTTGTCTTGTGCCGCTGGTAAAAGGTATTTACAATTCTCTGGCTGTCGTTATGCTTAATGCTAAAACACCGACCATCGACACAGCCAAGGATACCCACAGTACAAATTATACCCCTCCCGGGCCAGTGGCCCCTCTGGCCCCTCTGGCCCCTTTGCACTCACTAAGTTGTTCTGTCCAACCTCTTCGGCAAAGCACTTGCATCCGCCAACAGCTTGAAAAAATATCACAAGGACCATTGAGAAGCACAAAATGTTGACATCAATACATTGTATGCTGTACGTTCCCGATCCTGCCATGGTGCCACACACGGTCGCACACACTCTTTTCTTTCTTTTATTATCTTTTATTCGGGTCCCAGTTGCGGCCCTTGATATCCATTTGTTTCAATTTGTACTAAGGTTGTTGTTTGCATTGTTGTTTGCTAGAAAGCCTCATTGTAGTAGTACAGATTCTATTGCTTTCCCGGGCTTGAGTTGACTTGAGCCACTTGCATTTGTCCGCCAGACTTGTTGGCTTTTGGTGGCTGAATTGTGCGAATCCTCGGCTGAATCACCACCTCGGTTTCACTTGAATAACCGGGATTGCTTATTAACTGGAAAAGGCTGAACTGGGCTGAGCCAAGCCAAGACGCGACTATACTAAGTAGGAGCAGGGGTGTGTGGAGAGTCGAGAATGGGGAAAAGACGGTTGCTGAACTTGCTGTGCTTGTAAGCGTACCTCAGGCTCATCTCACTATTATCAATTAAACTGGGTAAGTCAAAAAATTATGTTTCTATTTAAGTCAACTTATCTCTATAACCAGCTAGGCTGGTAATAGGGTCTCTATTCCAAAGCTGCTTTGTCGGTCTCGACTGTTGCCAATGGCCATGGTGGGGCTTCCCTGATGTGGTCTTGAGTTTGTATCACCTCTCAGAATAGATGTTGGCTCTCTGTTTCATAGCCCTCAATAGTCTCAACCAGGAAAAATTCATTGCCACCATTCACCAACTCTGATATTTAGCAAGGTGTTCATGGTGATCCCTGCAGTGCCTGTTTCCTGTGACCCCCTGCCTATTCATCGGCTTGACCACAGGCTATGGCAAGCAGGAGTGGGGTTGCTGACAGTGTATATAAAGACTTAGGTTTGTCTTGACATTTTTCACTACTGAGTTTCATTTTTTTGTGATGCTCTCTCATACCCATTATTCTCACACTCATTGCTGAACTATATTTGATTGTATTCAATGCTCTTTGATTATTTTGTCTGAGAGATTGTGGAAATCCCATATCTTCTGACTGCACCACTTGACTGGGATTCCTCCAAATACTGTGACTCCTACCATGGTTATGGGATTATCTCATTAAAATTGTAGAACCCCCACTTCATAGAATTTCCTCCTTACATGAATATCCCCCTATGGGCCTAGTTAGGCTGCCATTGGCTGATATTGACCAATCAGAAAGCTTGTATCACCAAGGTTTGGCGACCTTTTTGATCATATCGCCACCAGATTAGATCAGATAGATTAGATTGTTGCACTATCAGAATGACAAAAACAGGAGCTATAATATTTCTGGTAAAACCAAAATAGACTGATAAATTTCCTTTTTAAGAACAAATTTTTGCAGTTTGGAATCCTTTTTTCTAGGTGGGCTTGAAGTGGATGAAGCTAGCCATTGAGACATTAAGTGACATGTTGAGAGTAAATTTTACTTACTACTATCAGTATCCCATCTGCTGCTTTACAATCCCCAATTACATGTGTTTTCCAGTGAAATGGAGCTGTCATTTGTAATTTGTATTAGTGTTGGATATTAGTTTTCAGATAAACTGATTCCAATGACATAGAATATAATTACAGTGATAGTGGCTTGGGTGAGTAGTGTATGATGTGTAATAGAAGTTGCAGCTGATGAGTAGAAGTAGATCACATGCCTATGTACCAATATTTTTCTTCTACTACAACTTTTTCCAAAGATGCATTTTCTATGTATAATCATTTGTCTCCTCTAACCACAGCATGTGGAAGTAATCTAGTTGTTTCTCAATCTCCCATCATTACACACAAGCTTTATTTGTGCTACACTATCCAAAGACAAAACTAGTGCAGGCACTCTGTTATTTCCTTTGAAAGCATCTTCTGTTGGGTCCAGGATTACAAATTTTCAATGAGAGTGGGCCTGCTGCATTTCTAAAAACTTTATGCCAATGTAATCACAACTATTTATTGTGATGCATTATCTACAGGAAGAGAATATGATACACTCTATTGTCTGCATTGAGCCTTTAATTGCCAATGTGATATTTTGTGTGATTTCACCCTCTTTTATTTTATGTATTTCATTGTAGTCTATCTACACTTTCTAGTGCTTTGCACTACATCTAACCATCCTGGCTCCTCTTTCCTGATGTTCTATTCTTTTCTTCAAGTTGTGATTACTTTCCTACCATTGTGGCTCATTGTGGCTGCTGGTTGTTTACCAGTATTTATAGTCACTAGACATATTATAGCCTCACTCACAGTGGACTGCAAGTTAGTAGCTCATTGTTGTTCACTCAATCTCATCTTTGGTTACTCATAATAAACTCCAGAGTGATCCCAAGTCCCTATTTAGTAGTGGTTATCCCACTTCCACAAGCTTGCTTTGCTTATCAGGTTACCCTACACTCTAAAGTGTTATCGCCCAAGATCACCTTACATTGATGTTCCTCATAAACCTCCATCGACCAATTTTCAGGCTGATCCAACGTCCAGATCAGTTGTAGTTGTTATCGGAAAGCATTTTGGGATCATAGTTTGCTCATTGCACGCTCATACCACTACACCATTGGGCCTGACTTCATAAGTTCTGTTACGACTGTCTCCTGAGTTCTCTATGTATCTCTTTTCTCTCTCCTTTTGCTACGCTTATCGCCTTTACTTTGTATTCACCTTGTATCATAGATCTCGGGCGATTTCGCATCCCTTTCTACATCGCTGATGATCCTACTTTTCCCTATCTCCAAGTTCCTATTTCTCCCTGTCATTGTTCCGAGTTTTCCCTATCTTTTATGACTCATGATGGAGCCATCACTTCGTCATCTATCTGTCATTGTATGACTGATCCTCCGCAGCTTCTTATCATCCATACTGCGGATGACGCGTCCCTTCCTTGCGGT